>JXPG01029838.1:13236-23380 GCA_001015175.1 Megaselia abdita
AAAAAATCATCCTTCTTATATGGAATTTCTTAACTTTATCAATTAAAAGACTTTCTANTTCCTTCTTATATGGAATTTCTTAACTTTATAAATTAAAAGACTTTCTAGAAGAAAAGTTTAATTAAAAAGAAAATTTAAAGATGTTGATTTTTCTGCACAAAAAATTACTTCTTAATTTAATCAATCAAAAGACTTTCTGGAAGAAGAGTTTCGTTAAAATGGAAATTTAAAGAAGTTGATTTTTCGGCACAAAAAAATCACAGAATTTTATAAAAAAAATATATAAAAAAAATTAATTTATTATTATTTTGAAAAATATTCTGAAAAATAATTTTTTTTATGGAAATTTCTTAATTTAATCAATCAAAAGACTTTCTAGAAGAAAAGTTTCGTTAAAATGGAAATTTAAAGAAATTGATTTTTCTGCACAAAAAAATCGCAGAATTTTATAAAAAAAATGTATAAAAAAAATTAATTTTTGATTTTTGGACAGAAAACTTGAATGATGAGTGATGAGTCTTTTAATTGATTAAATTCAGAAATTTCTATAAAAAAGGTTAATTTTTCTCGCATAATTTTGTAAAAAATAAAATTTGTGATTTTTGGGCAGAAAAATACCATTTAATTTCAACTTTTCTTCAATAAAGTAAATAAGAAGTTTCCATCAAAAAACAAAACATTTTTTTCGGCTTATTTTCGTGAAAAATTCAAAAATGTTGTGCCGAAAAATCAACTTCTTTGAATTTTATTTTTAATTAAACTTTTCTTCTAGAAAGTCTTTTAATTGATAAATTTAAGAAATTCCATACAAGAAAGATAATTTTGTAAAAAATAAATTTGTGATTTATGGGTAGAAAAAATCAATTTAATTCACACTTTTTTCTACAAATTATTTTAATTTTTTCAATTAAGTAGTTTCCATCAAAAAACAAAACATTTTGTTCCAGAATAATTTTGTAAAAAAATCAAAATAAAAATAATATTAAAAATGAAAAAAAAAATCTGAGGAAAACAAATTAAGAAAAACTCAAGTCCGATCAGAAAATAATGATCGACTTTGAACTTGAATAAATTGAAATCATAATGCTGTGAAATGTCACAACAATGCATGGAATTATATTAAAGTACAATTATAAAACACCTTCCGATGATCTTCTCTCGACTTTCTTCGTCATTCTTCAAACTCTTCGTTCGGCTATTGTTCGCATGTTCTCCAGAATAAATCAAGTTGGAATTTCACTTTTTCTATCTATTGATTATCTATGATTATATAATCGAAATGTTTAAAATCTTTCTAAAAATATCTTCCTCTCTTTCTTTTTAAGTAATGTATAATTTCAGCCAATCAAATTTCGTCAAAAAAAGACACAAAAATAACTCATTTTGATTGGGTTCAATTAAATTCAGACAAGAAAGATTTAATTTTTTACTAAAACCGTCTTTCAACCTCCACAGAATATCCGCTTGATCGATTATGAGAGAATCATTGATAACAATGACAGACGTTTGGTAGCTTTCGGAAAGTATGCTGGTGTTGCTGGTATGATCAACATTCTTCATGGCCTCGGTCTCCGTCTATTGGCCCTCGGTCACCACACTCCATTCATGCACATCGGACCTGCTCATAATTACAGAAATTCAATGATGGCAAGACAAGCTATCCGTGATTGTGGTTATGAAATCTCCTTAGGAATGATGCCCAAGTCCATCGGTCCACTAACATTCGTTTTCACTGGATCTGGAAACGTTTCTCAAGGAGCTCAAGAGATTTTCCAAGAGCTACCTATCGAGTACGTTACACCAGACACTTTGAGGAAAGTAGCTGAACATGGTAATCCAAATAAATTGTACGGTTGTGAGGTCAGTCGCTCAGATCATTTAGAGCGCAGAGATGGAGGCGGATTCGATCCCGTTGAGTATGATGAACATCCAGAAAGATATATTTCCACTTTCAACAAAAACATTGCTCCATACGCTTCAGTAATTGTAAATGGAATCTACTGGGCTGTTGGAAGTCCAAAACTTATTAGTATCCCAGATGCTAAGACTCTACTCCGACCGGCTAACACACCTTGGCTACCTACAAGTAAGGGATCCCCATCTCTGCCACACAGAATGTTGGCCATTTGTGATATTTCTGCTGATCCTGGTGGTTCCATTGAGTTTATGAATGAATGTACAACCATTGATACTCCTTTCTGTTTGTATGATGCTGACAGGAACAAGGACACTAAGAGTTTCAAAGGTCCTGGAGTACTTGTTTGCTCTATTGACAATATGCCGACTCAATTACCAAGAGAATCGACAGACTTGTTCGGAGACTTACTAACTCCTCATGTTTATGATATTATTCAGAGTGATGCCAGGAAGCCTTTGGCCAGTCAGAACTTCACTTATCCTATTTCATCTGCTATCATTGCTAGTAATGGACAGCTTACTGAGAGGTTCCAATATATTCAGGAGCTTAGAGATAATAACGGGTAAGTTTGAGTTTTTCTTATGATGTAAATTATTAAGGATGTTAGTAAGATACTACTTACTTAAATAATAATTGAGATGAAGACTGTCAAAAAGTGTATATGGGGCAGATACAACAAAAATTACAAAAGTGTTTAGTAAATGTTATAATTAGAGTGAATACTGTGACAAAATATATATGGGGCAGACAAAAGAAAACTTATTACAAATATATATCAATGTATTAGTTAAAGTGAAGAATGCTAAGAAGTGTACATTGGGAAAACAAACAAGAAAAGTCAAAACAAGACTTACAAAAAACTGTGAATAAATGCTACAATTAAAGTAAAGAATGCTAAAAAGCCTACACAGGGCAAACAAAACAAAAATTAAATATAGTTTCTTATAATTTACATCTTAAAAAAATATTTCAATAAAATACAAAATCTTAAAACAATCCTTTCTTTTAAGAAACAGATCTAGACACAAGGTTCCCGGATCATCCGATACTCAAAAGAAGGTCGTTGTTCTTGGAGCTGGAATGGTTTCTGCTCCACTCGTGGAATACCTTTACCGCGACAAAGACATCGCTATCACAGTTTGCTCTCACTTGAAAGAAGAGTCAGACCGTCTTGCCAATAGATATCCAGGAGTTGACAGTCAATTTTTGGACGTTAATGAAAACTCNAAGAAGGTCGTTGTTCTTGGAGCTGGAATGGTTTCTGCTCCACTCGTGGAATACCTTTACCGCGACAAAGACATCGCTATCACAGTTTGCTCCCACTTGAAAGAAGAGTCAGACCGTCTTGCCAATAGATATCCAGGAGTTGATAGTCAATTTTTGGATGTTAATGAAAACTCCAACCACCTCCGTGACTTATGCGCTGAGAGTGATGTCGTTATCTCCTTGTTGCCTTATACTCTCCATGGGCTAGTTGCTCGTCATTGTGTTGATGCCAAGACCCATTTGGTGACCGCCAGTTACTTAAATGAAGAAGTTAAGGCTTTACACGATGAAGCCGAACAAGCTGGAGTGACTCTCATGAACGAAATTGGATTGGACCCTGGTATCGATCATTTGTTGGCTTTGGAGTGCATTCACGAAGTCCAAGACAAAGGAGGAGTTGTTGAATCTTTTGTCAGCTTCTGCGGAGGTCTTCCCGCTCCTGAACACAGCGACAATGCTTTGAGATATAAATTCTCGTGGTCTCCTAGAGGCGTTCTCCTCAACACTCTCTCAGCTGCCAAATACTTAAATCAAGGACAAATCGTAGAGATTTCCGGCGGAGGTGATTTGATGTCATCACCAAGGGAATTGAACTTCCTTCCTGGTTTTGCATTGGAAGGTTTCCCCAATCGTGACTCAACTAAATATGGAGATCTCTACGGATTAGGAAAGGATGTCCACACACTATTACGTGGCACAATCAGATTCAAAGGATTCACTGAAAACGTGAAAACATTACAATTATTAGGACTGATTGACCCAGAAACACATCCCCTCTTGCATCCCAGTGGACCAGAAATAACTTGGAGACAACTTGTAATCAATCTGCTTGGATTACACGATAACAGTATTTTCTACGACAATCTAAAGCAAAAACTACAGGAAAGAATTGGGGACTACGAGCAAATTGAAAGTTTAGGACTTCTTGATGAAACTCCTGTCGTTAAAATGAATTCTCCATTGGATACCTTAACTTATTATCTATCTAAAAGATTAGCTTTTGGTATGTTTTCTGATTTTTCTTTTTTCTTTATATTTATTTTTTATCTTTTGTCTGGATAATGTTGGATGTTGCGATAGGACACTGTGAGGACTTTAGTTTGAGTTTTTTTTTTGGTTTGGTTAAAGAAATATAATTTGACGCCAATAGGGATTTTTCTTCAGAAATAGAATGTGAAATACACGGTTTTGAGTTAAAATTTTTATATTTTTTTAAAGGTTTCAACATTTGTATCTTTTAATATATTCTTTCATTATTCTAAAAAAAAATATTTTTTATAACGATTTTAGAATTTAGATTTTAAATTCTTTTTTTTAATTTCATTGTTTGGGTTTTTTTTTTTTTTTTTTGGTTAAATAATTAACGTGAATTTTAATATAGTTAAACACATTCAAACAATAAGACTTTAATAAAAAAATTATTTATAAATTATTTTAAATTATTTTAAATGAATCTTATCAAAATAAGAATTTCGAAATTTTAATATTTGAGAATTTATTTTTAAATATAACAATATTTTTAAAACTTAAAAAAAAAAAATGTTTCAAAATAATTAAAAAACAAAAATTCCGAGTTACAGATTCTTTTTTAAGATTAACAAGATTTTTTTTTTTAATTTGCAATGTTCATTTAGGTTTTTAAAGTAATTTTGTAATATGTTTTTTTAAAGTTAAAGTTTTGTTAATTTTTGTTTTAAATTAAATTTTAAACTCGATCTTTTTCTGAATTTTGCAATATTTTTTTACGTTTTTAAAGTTATTTTTTAATATATTAAACATTTTGTTTTAAATGAAATTTTTAAATTTAGTTTTTAATTAAATTTTAAGCTCAATTGTTCTAAAAGATTTTTTCTAAAGACATTTTAAATGTAAAACTTAAAAAAAAGAAAAAAACATAAAAAAATGTTTCAAACAAAAAAACAAAAAAATACGAATTAATTTTTTTTAATTTGTGTTTTTAGTGAAGATATTTTTCGAATTATTTCAAAGTTACAAATTTAAATTTGATTTAACTCTATGTTTTTTGTATTAATTGCTTTTATAATNAAGAAAAAAACATTAAAAAATGTTTCAAACAAAAAAACAAAAAAATACGAATTAATTTTTTTTAATTTGTGTTTTTAGTGAAGATATTTTTCGAATTATTTCAAAGTTACAAATTTAAATTTGATTTAACTCTATGTTTTTTGTATTAATTGCTTTTATAATATTAAATTTTAACATTTTTGTTTAATAACTTTAAAATATTAAGTTTGACCTTAATTGTTCTAAAAGATTTTTTTTGACGAATCATATTCTCTTTCCATAAAAGTTAGGCATTTTAAATTTAAAGTTATTTCTTTTTTAATTTGTATTTATAAGGAATATATTTTTTGAATTGTTTCAAATATACAAATTTTGAATAATTAATTTTTTTTTAAATTTTTTGAATTAAAAGTTAGATTTAAATTACAAAATTGCTTAAATTAAAACAAAATTTAAAAAAGTTTTTAAATAAAATAAGACAAAATACAAACATAACTTAATTTAAAAGTGAAACAACATGTTTAAATTTTAAAATTTAAATTAATTTTTTTTTTAATATTCAAACACAATTTTTTTAGTGTGCCAAATAATATAAAATTTAAATATTATTCAAAAGCTTTAAATTCTTTTATTCTCTTAAATATTTTAAAGTATTTCCTGACGATGCTAAACTTAAAATTTATATTAATTTTAAAATTATTTTAAATGAATCTTATCAAAATAAGAATTTAGAAAATTTAAGATTTTTGAATTTAATCTTTTTTTGTTTTAATATAACAATTTTGTTACTTTTAAAACATTAACACAATAAGACTTAAAAACAAAAAAAGAAATAAGAACATGTTTCAAAATAATAAAAAAAAAAATAAAAATTACGAATTACAAAATATAGATTTAATTTGCTCTTTTAGTGAAAATATTTTTCAAATTGTGTTAAAGTTAAAAAAAATTGATTTTTAATATCAAGATTTTTGTTATGATTTGCAAAATTCTGTTTCGTTTTTAAAGTTATTTTTTAATAGGTGTAAAATGTTGTTTTAATTAAATTTAAGCCGATATTTTTCTGAAATTTACAATATTCTTAACGTTTTTAAAGTTATTTTTTAATTTGTTAAAAATTTAGTTTTGAATTAAATTTTAAACTCAATTGTTCTAAACGATTTTTTCTAAAGAGATTTTTAATTTAAAAATAAAACTTAAAAAATAAATAAAAAATGTTTTAAAATAAAAAAAAGAAACCAGCAAATTTAGTGAAGATATTTAAGTTGTTTCAAAACTAAATTTTTTGTTTGCGAAATCTTTTTACGCTTTCAAAGTTATGTTTAAAATTTTTAGTTAAATTTTAAAATTGTTCTAAAAGCTTTTTTTCGTTTTTTTATTTTCCTTACATAAAAACATTTTCAATTTAAAGTTTAAATTAAAAACAATAAAATTTACAAAAAAAGATGATTAAGAAAATTACTTATTACCAAATAACAACGCAGTTTTTTTTATTTGATATGTTTTAAACTTTACAAAGTTAAAAATTTTGATTTTTATTTTACTCGATTTTTTTACTTTTTTAAAGTTTTTTGTAATTAAATAACGGCTTAGTTTTTTTTTGTAATTTATCAAAGTTATGGTTTTAGTGAAGACATTTTTTGAATTGTGTATAATATTAAAGTTGCAATTCGATATTTTTTACAGTTATTTTTTAAAATGTTTAAACATTTTTATATTAAATTGAATTAACTTAATTGTTTTAAAAGATATTTTAGCGAATTATATTTTCTTATATAAAAATTAGACATTTTAATAACTTCAAATTTAATTTAAAATTTAAAATAAAACAAAAGTTGAAATACAAAATTTCTAAAATTTTAAAAATAAGAAAAAACTCAAAAATTATTTAATTTCAAAGTTAAACAAAGTATTTAGTTTCAAAAAATCAAATTTAAATATTAAAACAGCATTTTTTAATTAAAAACATTAACTTTAAAATTCGTGTTAAATTTTTTTTAAATGATACAAAATAAAAAAAAACAACTAAAGGTTTTTAATATAATTATAAAATAGCATNAAAAAAGATTTTAAAAATAAGAAAAAACTCAAAAATTATTTAATTTCAAAGTTAAACAAAGTATTTAGTTTCAAAAAATCAAATTTAAATATTAAAACAGCATTTTTTAATTAAAAACATTAACTTTAAAATTCGTGTTAAATTTTTTTTAAATGATACAAAATAAAAAAAAACAACTAAAGGTTTTTAATATAATTATAAAATAGCATCAACTTTTTTTTAATTGGTTAAATTTATATTTTATTCAAATATTTTAAAAGTCTAAGATTCTTTTTTTTTATATATATTTTTTTAATCTGTTAAAATATTAAAAAAGAAAATAAGAGAATTTAGGTTTAAAATATTGTTGTTATCAAAATTTTAAGCTTTATTTATATTTCTAAACAAATATAAAACCTAAAATTTATTCTAAAATAAAACTAAATCTACAAAGAATATTAAAATTTCCTTCAAGAACTCTCCTACTTTATTTAATATTGTTTTTACTGTTTTCCAGTCAAATATCTCACATACAAAAAATATTTTTCAAATTAAAAATAAAAGTCCTTACTCTTCTATTTGTTATAACAAAGTAATTTAATCTCTTCCAAAAATCCTAAAAAAAACAAAAATATAAAATTCATAGTTTTCCGAAGCATTTAAATACAAAGAAAAACAGGAAACATATTTTCTCAACAACCAATTTTCCAAATCAATAGTTTTGAAGAGAAAGCATGTTCTGTTCTTATTTGCTTCCAAATTAGCATACTCTACTATTTTAGCTATAAAGTGTATAAATAGAAACTATGTTTGATAAGCAAACACAAAGTTTTCTCCGACTGTGTATTGCACAGTATATAGTGTATAGAGAGACCCAGTCTATCCTAGAATCTCGAAAGTATTTTCCATCTTCTAATGTTATTTTTTTTTCTCTTAAAAATAATTTTGTAGAACCACATGAACGTGACTTGGTTATCTTGAGGCATGAAGTCGGTATCCGTTGGAATGATGGCAAACGTGAAGAACGTGGTATTAATTTTGTTGCTTATGGCCAACCAAATGGACACTCAGCTATGGCTATGACTGTTGGTACACCTGCTGCTATTGCTGCTAAAATGATTTTAGATGGTTCGTTACATCTCTCCTAATTTCTACTACATTCTCTTACATCCTTCTATTTTCTTTTTCCATGCTACAGGGGAAATACAAAAACGTGGGGTCTGCTTACCTTTCACACAGGACATCTATCGACCACTGCTGAGCAGACTGAGAGCTGAGGGACTTACAGCAACCGAAACATCGAAATTTCTTAATTAATTAACTGACTAATTTAATCTATGTTATTATAATTATTACTTTTATTTAAAGTTTTGTTCATTATTTTTCTTGGTTCCTTATCCTTGTTAATTTGATGGAAAGGATTTAATTATAAAAAGTTTTTTGTATCAAAAGTTAATTGAATTTTATGTTTTACTATTGTGTTTGGTGGTTTTTGTATGTGTGTTATTTTTTTAAGAAAGCCTAACTTCCTCAAGTTTGTCAATGAAAGGATCAACATAATCAAAGGATTCACTGAAATCTGTTTAGATACAATCAGTTTATTTAGTTTTAGTGAAATTGTTAATGGTAGATGATACGAAGCTTATCAAGTTCGTTATAGTCGATCAACTAGATTTAAATCCATGTTGATTTATGCTAATCACATTCTTCCAATAATGACATCCAAATTTATAAATTATACTTGCGAACATTTTTGGAATAACTGATAGTTTAGCTATTCCTCTGTATTTCTCTACATTTACTCTTTTATGGAATGGGATAATAAAGGAGGATTTCCATTGTGATGAATATGTTCAACTCGACAAAGACTTATTGAATATAATACTTAGAGGTAGAACAATAGCATCAGCACATTTTCTTAGAGCATAAGCAGGAATTCCATCAGGGCCTGGACTGGACTACAATTGTCTTCGAGTGTTATTAAATTATTGTTAACTTCTTCTATTGTTATGGGTGGCAAAAAAAGATTTATAGTCAATGACTTACTTTGGAGCTACACGACAATGCATCACCCTGACGGAAACATCTACCAGTACGAAACTTGATAGTTGTTGTACCAGCAGCTTTTACATTACTCNTTCTTCAGCATCATTTCATAGCTGCAAATAGCTCATCTCTATNAAATGTTAAATCGGTTCATAGTTGCAAATAGCTCATCTCTTTTTGGCGTGTCGTAAGCTTGTTTGAAGTCAACAAATAGCTTCTCTTCATAAATCCATTTTTTTCAATTATAGCAGATGGAAGGGTCTGTTGAAGTTCGAACCGGATATTTTTAACAGCGTTCCTGTCTTTAACACCTGTGTACTCTACGAAACGCTGGGCAATGTCCGTGTTTTAAGGGCCTCTACATTATATTTGTGCTTCTTGTTGTTATTTGTAGCCCTAATATCCGATTCCTATAAAACCTCTTTAAGATTTTTTTTTTAAAATAGACGTCAGCCATTTTCAAGCCGCCGCTATTTTCCTCTTTTCTGGTTTAATATTGTTTTAATTTTTTTAAATTTAATTTCCGTAGAGAACCGACTTTAACCGAATAGAATTTTTAGCAGCCGTCGTTTCGATTCGGCTAAAAATAAAGTTAAAGTCAATTTGTATTAAAAATCATTCCTAAGTAGAAATTGTCCGCCAATTTCCTCTAGAAGCCCGAAGTTTAAGCCGCCGCTTAAATATTACTTTCCGAGAACTTTGTAAATTCCGTCTTATTTATAATTTTCCGTCTTTGTCTTTCAAAAAGAATACTAATAACCGTAATTCTGTAAAACATCAGAATAGAAATTGACTTTGTCAATTACATGTATTTCTGTGAAACATCATAATCGATTTGACTTATTGGTCAA
>JXPG01029847.1:0-13624 GCA_001015175.1 Megaselia abdita
TTTTTTTATTAATGTTGGAATTTGAACTTCAAGTTGTTAAGAATGTGTAGGGTTTTTGACATTGGGGTTCTTATTATATTTTTTATTAAAAAACACTCCTATTTTTACTCTGATACTTATGACACAAGTATGCTCAACTTCACATATAACTCTATTTGAGAGTAGGAATCGATCACGATTAGCATACCTGGTTTATTTGTACCATGTTCGATACTCACCTTAAATGGTTTTTAAAAATGTCTCCGGTTGATCTTGGTTTAAAATACAACATTATTATAAATTTTGAAATTGTATTTTCTAATTTTAAAAGATATATCATGTAAAACAAATATGGATTAATTCTACTATGTATAGTCCCTTCTTTAAAGAACCCGCACAAAAATCCTCACTTAGGCCATAGAACTAGGTTGGTCGCCTTCCAATCTGACCACAAAGGGTTCGATCCTCAGTGCACACAATATACTTTTTTAGAAAGAAATTCCTTAATTAATGAGATGATAAAGTAAGAAAATTATCTCTAATAATTATTTAATTTTAAAACACCCAGAAGAAAAATAACAAGTTTTTCTGCAAACGAAATCCAGAAATTCTGAAAAGTTGCATTTCAAGAATTTCCGAACAAAATTCACCAACAATCTGAAAAAATGTAGAAAACCTGAAAAAACGTTTGCAGTTTTTCTGAAAATAAATACCAATAAAAAAATATTGTTTTCATCCAAAAATTCATCAGATAAAATGATGTTCTATTCAGTTCACTAATATTCAATGGTCGCTTTGGCTGAATGCATAGCAAAGTCGACCCTAAGTCAAAGCATATGTTGTTGGTTCAACCCTTCACATTTTTGACTTTTTTGCTTTTGGTATTTATTTTCAGAAAATCTGAAAAATTTTCAGGTTTTCTTAAAAAGTTTTTCAGAAAATCATGCTTTCTTTGCAGGAAACCTGAAAAAAATAGCAAATCTAAATTGGAAGCAAAAAAAAAGCAGAAATCTGTCATAATATAGCAAATTTCTGCAAAACTAGCTCTGGGTGAAGGTGTTTAAAAGTTAGATGCGCTAACCAAGCAACTAAAAACAGTATTAGAAAGTTCGTCCAAAACAAACCAATAGTGATTTTTTGTAATTAAATTTTTTCCAAGTGCATCAATCCATCCATCACTCAGTCTATCAATATTTTATTCAATAAATGAAATCATCCATCAACCAGTCCATCTATCCAACTTCAATCAATATGTACATCCATCCGTCTTTAATCAATTATTTCATCAATAAGTTTATTGATTAGTCCTCAATAAATAAGTTTTTGATAATCTCTAAAGAGAACGCGAAACAATGGAATACTAAAAAGACGAAGAAGACAAATTCGTCCACATATGACAAGATAATCCCTCATCTTATTACATATATATTTTCATCATACAGACATATCTTCTTAAGACAGAGNAAGTTTATTGATTAGTCCTCAATAAATAAGTTTTTGATAATCTCTAAAGAGAACGCGAAACAATGGAATACTAAAAAGACGAAGAAGACAAATTCGTCCACATATGACAAGATAATCCCTCATCTTAGGACATATACATTTTCATCATACAGACATATCTTCTTAAGACAGAGCGAGGAATGCTATTCTTGCATCTTAAGTTACTAAANTAATCTCTAAAGAGAACGCGAAACAATGGAATACTAAAAAGACGAAGAAGACAAATTCGTCCACATATGACAAGATAATCCCTCATCCTATTACATATATATTTTCATCATACAGACATATCTTCTTAAGACAGAGATAGAATGCTATTCTTGCATCTTAAGTTACTAAAAAAAAGTTTTAATTTAAAAAATACGAACTCTGAACATAGGATATTATGCTTCACAGTTAGATGTGCTAACCAAGCTGTTAGAAAGTTCGTCCAAAAAAACCATAAATGATTTGTGTAGTTTAGTTTTCTCTATAGGTGCCTCAATCCATCCATCAGTCCTCAATCACTCAGACAATCAATATTTTATTCAGTCCATGAAATAATTCATCCATCCGTCTTCAATCAATTATTTCATCAATCTATCAATGAGTCCATCAATAAGTTATACGTATTTATTTGCGTTGAGTCTTGAACTCTTTTGTATATTGGCGTGGAATGAATTGAAAATGTCTATTATAGTTTGTCAATCCATCAATCAGTTCATCTATGTATTCATATAGAAATCAGCTTCCAATCAATCAATCCTCAAACAATTAATCCATTAGGTCATACATCCATTAGTCCTCACTCTCAGTCCATCAATCACTTCATGAAATCTATCATCAATTAGTACTCAATCAATTCATAAATAATTCTATCAGATACACTAATACTAATTTAGTTAAATTATCAATTATCATAACAATATCATTAGTGAACATTTCAATAATTCCAGATTATATTTATCTCTTATGAAGTGGTGACGTATGTCGGTATGTTTGCAGACTTTTATCATTATTCGTGCGAAAATTCTTTGGGTGATACGTAAATGATATCAGGCAGATATAATCAAAAAACTTAGACAATGATGTCATATTATATAATTGTCTTAGTTTTGTCTCCAATATAGACGTTGTCCTGATGATATCATGGGCTTTTAGCACTATAATACTATAAAATATGATATACGATAAGTGTCTACGGAGACTTTCTCAGAAGGAAAAATGTACCCTACTTTAAATTCAACGACTTGTCATGTCTATGTCTTGACTTTTGAGTTTGTGGAATACCTTCAATCGACAATAAACTCGAAGCTAGGACGATTTGTTGGTCTTGAGAAAGTCTTCTTTGATTTGTTCCAGATACATGACACGCAAATGATATCATCGTGATTCCTTCAAAATATCATGGAAAAGAACTGAGACCATGACATCAAAATGGCTTTAAATTCAAAAGTAACTTTACCACAACCAACCGTTGTTCTAGATGTGTTTGAAATCATAAGGATATAATTGTCTCCGTTTTTGTCCCCGTGATATCGTCATGATATCATTTTTTCGAAACTTTCTCAGAATCCAAATTTTTTCCCAGGTTTATATATGACGACTTGTCATATATTGAGTTTGTTGAGAAAATCTCGATAGACTTTCATCATTGTATTGGTGGGAAAATATCATGGTAATGCCCTCATGATATCATGAGAACAAAAACTGAGACAATCACATCGTAGGACATCATCCTTAACATTACCAATTTACTATTTTGATGTGCTTTTGATGCCTTCGTGATATCGTCAGAAGACAATTACATTGTATAGGACGTTATTTTTAATATTACTATTTTCATGATCTTTTTAAGTGAAGTCTTCTTTTCTCTAGAAAATACCAGAAATACAAAACACGAGAAGTTCACTTGTTATTTAACCTACAACTTAGTATAATTAAGCAACTGTTTCAGAACAGACTTTTCCTCTTAGAAAATGGATATATTCAAATACTACCCACGTGATCCATACACCTGTTCAATAACCTTAAAGTTCTCATATTAAAAATCTCGAAAACTTTTCCACAAAGTCTGTAAAAAAACCACCTATTCAAATAATGTCTAGAAAAATATCACAAGACAAAAAAAGCCCCGCCGACAGACAAAATCATAAAAGTCAACTGCCAAAAAGCCAACTGTCCAAAAAGAGAAAAAAAACTTGTTCGATAATTAAATTATTTCTTAGCTTTGAAAAATTGTTCAACGTATTTACCCGAAAACATAGTTAGATGGGGAACCGAGTCACGAAGATAAGACTTCGTTGGTTATTTGAAATTATTCAAAATTATATAAAAAGGTGAGCAAGCATGGGATCAGTGCACTAGTATTGCTTTACTTACACGGGAAAACGGTTGGCTCGGTTAGATCGCGTAACGGAAATTTTTCAAATAAAAAAAAATAACGAAGTAAAAAAATCTATCAAGAAAGTAGCAAAAAATAAACGTTAATTAACAGAAAATGACAAATGAAGAAACCCGTTTCGGACAATGGTTTAATGGACTTCACTTAGCGAGCAATGGTGCCGATGAGAAAGATGATCTCTCGTCGGACGAGATCAATGAGAAGAAAGTTAATAGTGTTGTGGGTACAGTGAAACTTGGAGAATCCGATGAGGATAGTGATGAAGCCTTTGCCAAGGAAGAAGGTGAAGACATGTTCCCGGTGGATGAGAATGGGGGGCGTCATCAATTGATCCGGAAGTCTTCGTTGTTCGAGGACGATGGTCATAAGATCCTGGAAGAGTTGGTTCATGGAATCCCAATGAAACAGAAGGATAAGTTTGTCAAAGTGGTGAAAAAGTTTTTGAGGTAGGTTGGTTGAAGGTGATGTGAACAGGAAGCATTGCTTATGATTTAGGGCTTTTTTGTTTATAGCAGTTGTTTTTAGAAGCGCAGTTTATTTTGATAAAGGGGTGACTCCGACTGGTGTAACTAATCTGTGATTAGTATGTGTTGGTTGTTTCGATACTTTCTTTATCATTCTAATTTCTTTTCATTTACTTTCCAATTGTTTTACTTCCTTTCAATGAGTCATTATGGGTCTCTTATCATTATCTCTAAATTTCATCATAATGACGATACACTTTTATCTTTTGTGGGTTCAAATGTTTCATTAAGCATTTCTATTGACTTTTCTACAATTGTGTTTGAGTGTACTTAGATTGTATTTTGAACAAAGTTTTTCAGATAACGTTGTCTGATTTTGATGTGTACATATTATATTTATTCTTAGGAATATCTGGTTCTTGAGACTTTAAGAGAATGGGGGGTTTTTGTTGTAAATTTGAATTAATATTTGAATTGAAGGTATTTTGAAAGGTATTTTAATAAATGTAAGACTGCACAAAAACCTATCATTCCCTTTCTTCCAAATAAAAAGTCTTCTTCCAGCCAATTAAAACGGGCTAGAAAAAGAGAAATTTCAAATCAAGCTTTTTGATTGGTTGGAATCAGACTTTGGTTTTGGTTCTTAAGAAGAAAGAGATAGAGAACTCTGGTTTACTGTATTACTATCTTTGTTTCGAGTTCTGATTGAATCTTACAATTTAAATTGGTTTAGGTTTTTTATCTTTGAACAGTCTCTATAAAACTTCGTTAACATATATTTAAAGCTTGATTTCTTCTTAAAATATTTCCAATTCGTTCACAATACTTTCTACGCAGGTCCAATTACAATGTATCCATACTGTGTCTAATATAATGACTGACTTTTCATTGGTTAAGATACCAAAGGTATATAGTCACCATGAACAAGTGGTGCAGTACCTCTTGATTGCTGTAAGCTCAATATTTCGGACTGTTCCTGGCAAGTATTCTATTCTGCTCTTAGATTTCAAGAAAAATAGTTTGTTATAATCTCAAGTAATATCCAGTCTTTCGTTGTCAACTTGATATACATTTCAAGCCATGACAATATAATGTTTCCAAAAAACGTTGATAGCTTACCAAGCTAAAAAATAAAGACTGTCTAAATAAAACAGGCTACACCTCCCATGCGGAAAAATGGGTTCTTGTTTGAATTTAGAAAACGTTTACTAAACATACCAATTTTGACGACCTCGGTCTATTAATGCTTTAAGAAAGCTCTTAAAGCAATCTTTTAGGACAATTCTCTTGAAGAGGCTTTGTAAGTGCTTGATAAGACGTCTTTGAAAGTTCCAATGTGATTTCTAAACATAGCTCTTAGAAACGTCTTGCAAGACATTAGTTATCGAAATTCTAAGCATAAATTAACACATAATTTTATAAGACATTTACTATGACTCACGTGAAATATTCTGGCGTGTGCACTGCGGATCGATCTCAGAATCGTCACAGTGGAGAGTGCTGACACCTGTATTAACCAAATACACTCAGAGAAGAGTTTCAATATGCAACTCCATAATATGTAACCATCACTTCATGTCTTTCAACTATGTCAAAGAACAAGAAGAAGCTGAGGAGCATTTATAGGAAGAAGTATAAATATTATGGATTAAGGCCTATATTAAGTTTGTTTTCCTTATTAAGTGGTCACACATATATTATGTGCAAAATTCCTCACGATATGTGTTTATTATGGGTGCACCACCATAATCTTTTCTCTGAGTGTATAAAGGAAGTCTTTACCATTCTAGTAACAGATATATGTATTTGTGTGTAAATTAAAAAGTTAAATTTAGCGTCTCCAGATTTTCCTTCCCTCAATATACCATTTCAGAACCATTTTATTTAGAAGCTTCATAAACCCGTTAGAAGTAGTAGAAAGCCAAAATGCGGTTAACACTTAAGGCTTGAATGATTTTAACTGCTTTACTCCAGTTGCATTATGTGTGAAATTGAATTTGGCCTTGTCTTTCTTCTTGATCTTAGTTTGATTCATCAAGTTCATCTATCGTTTCTATCCCAATTGTTTTATAAATACCTTTAAATTTTCTTTTCTTTGGTATACCTACGGTTTTATAATTTCTATGATGATCGTTGATACTTTGTAGAATCTGTTTAGATTTTCAAAATAACTTTCATCCCTATGTCGACTCCAGTCTCTTTCTTCCAGCCATCTCCTGATGACAAAAGTTAGAGAAGACGAAAATACCAGACAACCATTTCCACTGATCTTAACCCGTCCATAACACACGATGAATTAAGAAAAACTAAAAGTAAATCCCTCTCAATTAGAACGACAATAAAATTACACAACGAATTCTGAAACTTTGCCCTCCATCAATATCACATGATATACAAAAGCACATTGCACAATATGCTAAATAACACAAGTGTACTGCCTCTAGACAGGCCCTGCTAAGAACTAGATCAAACTCTCGTGTTCACAACTCACTTCAGTTCAGAATCGCAGTTCATTCCAACAGCAAAATATTTACATTGGTCAAATATTTTGAAATTCTAATAATAAATTTCAAAACCATAACAAAAACGAGACGACATGGAGTTGTACAGAAAAGAGCTAAGCCTCCGGCCTCCCCCTGTCCAGTCCTCCTATTGACTCTAAAAATTACCTTTAAACCACGAGAATAAGTATTTTCCGTTCCCCGTTGTTAAGCGTTTACCGATTTTGAATAGATTTTTTCGAAACCTGATGCTATAATTAGCACTTCTTCAATTAAAAGATGTGCGATTTTTAAGAGCTCAATAAAAGTTTTAAACCTATAAAAGTGTTAGATCGGACAATTCGATCTCAATCAGGTCCATACCTTCAGATTGATCATATCGTGGAAACAGTCAACATGAATAGTGAGATTGAGATGAAAATCGATCAAAATCAAGCGCCAGAGAGTGAAGACTTCATTATAGAGGAAGGCCATGAAATGGAGGAGGAAGACGATGGCTATGAGTCACGCCAGAGTAAAGAAGAAACTGAGCAAATCATTGAGGAGATTGTTGAGGGTATAAACTTGAAGAGGCGTGGCACTCTAATCCGCACAATCTGCAGTATTATTAGGTACTAATCTTGTTCTATTCTTCTTCTATTTTCTTTTCTTCTTCTTGTATGACTTAGCGCTACCAAGCGGAAGTTTTCAGTGAGACCGCCGTGAGTAAAAGTTTAAACTCTTCTTCCCTTCCCCTATTTTTTGGTAGTTTTGTTAGTAGATTTTTTTGAGTGCATGGTTTTTCTTTCACATAGTGAATTATTGTGACTTTTTTGATGGTAATGGAAAATTTCTAATTTCAGCCACCGTGAGCAAGAACAGAAACACGCTGAAGATGTTCTCTTCGACATGTTCAAGAACGAAGACACCGATCTTATCCCGATGGGAAAGTTTCTGGCCGTAAGTTTTTTTGTTTTATTCGAAACGGTTTTTTAACAACCTTGAATTACAGGCCTTGAAAACGACAGGAATCCGGAAAACTGATGTCCGTATCAGAGAAATGATGGACAATCTTAAAAAGGTTCACAAATTATCCAACTATGAAAGCGGTTCTGCTGAGACACAAAACCTCAACCGGGACACTTTCAAAGCGTAAGTCTATTAACAGAACATGGAATCAAAAAACTAACCAATTCCCTTTCCCACAGTGTCATCACACAAAACATAGTCTTGATAGCGAAAGCTTTCCGTCAACAATTTGTCATCCCAGACTTTTCATCATTCTGTAAAGACGTCGAAGATATTTTCTGGAAATGCAAAGATAACTCTGAAGGTCAAGTGGCGTCTTACATTCCACAGTTGGCTCGTTACAGCCCTGAATCATGGGGTGTGAGTATCTGCACGATTGACGGTCAGCGGTACTCAATCGGTGATGTCGACATTCCATTTACTCTACAAAGTTGCAGTAAACCATTGACATACGCCATTGCCTTGGAAAACTTGGGCGCCAAAACAGTCCATCAATACATCGGACAAGAGCCAAGTGGAAGGAACTTCAACGAGCTTATTTTGGATTTAGACAGTGAGTAGATAGTGTTTTTTTTCTTTTTAAGTAATGGGAGGTATTGGTTGAGAGTGTTAGAGAAATAATAGATAGGAAAACTTTCGTAGTCTGATATTTACCACTGAAACGAAACACATTAACAGATCAGGAAAAAGCTTCAAATATTACTAAGAGGGTGTTNTACAGTTTTTTGTTTAATTAATGGAAGGTATTGGTTGAGAGTGTTAGAGAAATAATAGATAGGAAAACTTTTGTAGTCTGATATTTACCACTGAAACGAAACACATTAACAGATCAGGAAAAAGCTTCAAATATTACTAAGAGGGTGTTCGGATGAAGTGGAAAANGATAGTGTTTTTTTTCTTTTTAAGTAATGGGAGGTATTGGTTGAGAGTGTTAGAGAAATAATAGATAGGAAAACTTTCGTAGTCTGATATTTACCACTGAAACGAAACACATTAACAGATCAGGAAAAGGCTAAGAGGGTGTTTCGGATGAAGTGGAAAACATCAGANAGCTTCAAATATTACTAAGAGGGTGTTCGGATGAAGTGGAAAACATCAGATTTTCAAAGTTTGCATATCTATGGTTATGCGTTTGATCTTAACATCAACGGTAACTGGAGAAATAGTAGTAATTAGAAGATCAATCGCTATCCAACTGATNTGCGTTTGATCTTAACATCAACGGTAACTGGAGATCTGTAATTAGAAGATCAATCGCTATCCAACTGATTTCGGTCTTTACGAGGCAATTATCTAATTTATCTGATATTCTACCTATCAAGGTATGTGACCTGGAAGTAATCTGACTCCTTTGAAGTTTGTTCTCAGATTTCTGAATTAAGATTACCTTCCCACTTTGTGAATCGCACTGTGAACCAAAGGTGGCTCAATATGTAGCCTTGATATCAAATCAAGGAATTTATTAGCTGATTTACTACAGCTCTTTAGTTTTCCTTGCTTAGAGTTGCCTTTTATGAAATGTGGAAGTTTGCCGCAGGTATAGTTTCTAAATCACACAAAANGATGCACTATGAACCAAAGGTAGCTCAATATGTAGCCTTGATATCAAGGTGTTTTAATTTCCTATGAATTTATTAGCTGATTTACTACAGCTCTTTAGTTTTCCTTGCTTAGAGTTGCCTTTTATGAAATGTGGAAGTTTGCCGCAGGTATAGTTTCTAAATCACACAAAAGAGAATTTCTGATTAAGGATCGAACTACACAGAATTTGTCTCCCTCTTTCTCGGTTTGCGCTCTATCTACTATACTAGATTCAGCATAGAGCTCATGATTGTATCGTATGCTCAACTCATTGTTGACCAAAGATCATACGAAGCACCTTACTGTCAAATACCTTCAGAATTTTTTTTCTGATTCTGATAATGTCCACTCAACCCCATATATCAGAAAAGGTATAATGAGAGTCCTGTAGATGTTTAGTTTAGTGCGTCTCTGGATGAACCTTGATCTTAACACTCTACTTAGCCCAAACAGTGTTCGGTTAGCGATGATGATTGTTGTAGCTTGTAGACTTGGTTATTAATGTTAACAATAATTTCCAGGCATACATTAATCACAGGAAACAGGAAAGTGCATCTCACTGTATATACTATACACTTCAGACTTACACCCTAAGTCAGAGCATTATTTTCTTGCTTTATATCATTTAATACACTCAATTACAAGTGATCTCTAGAGTGAACGAAATAAAATTATCAAACCTCCTCTTTCCTCTACCATAAATACTGCTACTCCCAAAACCTCACAACAACCAACAAAAACACTAATAACCCTTTTCACCCACAGAAAAACCCCATAACCCTATGATCAATGCTGGAGCCATTCTGTCCTGTTCTCTTCTACAAACCTTGATCAGGCCGGAAATGTCACCAGCTGAAAAGTTCGACTTCACTCTTCAATGTTTCAAGAAGATGTCTGGAGGAGAAAATATTGGATTCAACAATGCTGTCTTCCTGTCGGAAAGAGAAGCCGCTGATAGAAACTACGCTCTCGGATTCTTTATGAGAGAACATAATTGCTATCCAAAGAAGGCCAACCTTAAAGACATAATGGACTACTACTTCCAATGTTGTGCTATGGAAGCTACCTGTGAGACTATGTCTGTGATTGCAGCCACCTTAGCTAATGGTGGTATCTGCCCAACTACCGAAGAGAAGGTCTTGAAGCCTGAAGTTGTCCGTGATGTCTTGTCAATTATGCACTCCTGTGGTACTTACGATTACTCTGGCCAGTTCGCTTTCAAAGTAGGTCTGCCAGCTAAGTCCGGCGTTTGCGGTGGAATGATGTTAGTGATCCCAAATGTTATGGGTATTTTCTGTTGGTCTCCTCCTCTTGATCATCTTGGAAACACCGTCAGAGGCGTACAATTCTGTGAAGAGCTTGTCAATGTATTCAACTTCCATCGATACGATAACTTGAAACACGCCAACAACAAGAAGGATCCAAGGAAGCACCGCTACGAAACTAAAGGACTTTCTATTGTCAATTTGTTGTTTTCCGCTGCTAGTGGAGATGTCACTGCTCTACGTAGACACAAGTTGTCTGGAATGGACATCACTTTGGCTGATTATGATGGTCGCACAGCTTTACATTTGGCAGCTTCAGAAGGTCACTTAGGCTGCGTCAAGTTCTTGTTAGAACAATGTCATGTTCCGTACAATCCAAAGGATCGTTGGGGAAATATGCCAATTGATGAAGCTCAGAATTTCGGACACACTGCTATTGTCGAGTACTTGACCGGACATGCTGAGAAGGCTGATGTGAAAGATGAGCCAGCGAACTCACCGGTGATCAAGAACACTGAAGCTGATGAGGTGAGTTTTAGTCTTTTGAATTTTAATAGAACAAATGTATCTAACTTTTCATTTGAAAATAGGGATGGAGGAAAGTTTTCCGAGAAGAGAGCGTAAAAGTAAGACGGATTTCATTTGAGTGGGCTTATAAAAGCTTTTCTCGCTGTCTCTTTTATAATTTTCGCTTTACCTAACTAACATTTGTAATCATTACTTGGCCTATCCTTTTTTTATTGGTTGTGTTTTTTAGTTGTTCTTTGTAAGATTTTTTATACGGCAATGTTGTGATTTTAGGAAGGCACGTTTAAAATTTCCGGCAACATTTATGTGAGATAATTCAATATAGTAACATCTATGCTGAACATTTGTATTCGGCAATATTGTCATTTAGAGAAAACTATTTAAATTCGAAAAAGAAAGTTCAGATACTGATATTTATCAGCTACTTCCGGCAACATTTATGAGAGATAATTAAATACAAATCGCAAGATTTATTGCTCAAGTAGTTCCGGAATAGAGATAAGACAACTCTGAGTCTTCACTTCAACTACTTTATCTCTAAGATGTATTAAACTCTTTGAACTCAATAATACTCAATATAGTATTCTCCAACTAGTTAACGTTTTAAATGTTCATATCCGGCAATATTGGGATTTAAAATGAATTAAAATTCTTCAATTCATATTTCTAGAACCAAAGTTGCAATATTCAAAATTTGTTGATCAGTTCTTCCCGGCAACTTTTGTAAGAAACATAAATATCCGGCAATACTGCTATAAGAAGTAATTTTAAACTATGTTAATTTAAACCAATCACAAGCCGCAGAAATCGAAAAGACAACCTAAATACACAATCAACGTCGCTCTTTCCTAAAACTTAAATTAAAACTCTAAATAACCTTTTTACTATTTCCAGGAAATCTTAGGATCCGATAAAAACAGTGTAACCACCGATTACGATAGGAGTGCAACTGCTAGTCCTGTACCTTCCTCTTCCGNACAACCTAAATACACAATCAACGTCGCTCTTTCCTAAAACTTAAATTAAAACTCTAAATAACCTTTTTACTATTTCCAGGAAATCTTAGGATCCGATAAAAACAGTGTAACCACCGATTACGATAGGAGTGCAACTGCTAGTCCTGTACCTTCCTCTTCCGATGAAGAAGACAAATCCAAACCAGGTCTTTAAAAGACTGGAATCTCTCCACAAAAATGCGATAATTATATTTTTAATTTTATCATTATTATTTTTTTTTTAATTAATTTATTTACATTAAACTAAATTTAAAATTTTTATTGTATATTGATGTACGGTAAAAATGAGTATTTAAAATTTGTAATTTTGTTTTGCGATATTGAAATTGAATTTGAATATGTGTGTAAAGTTGTTTTTTCAACTCGAATATCAATCAAATTTTTTCCCGGTTATTGATTTTGACTTTAGAAATATTTTTCACTGCATTTAGCTGGAAAACTTGTTAGAAACGTATATTAATTATATAAATTTTGGAAACAGTTACAAAACTAAGAATGAAAGAAAAACTATGAATATGTGACAATAATCTTTCATTGATTTTAAGATTATATACTATGATTATATGTGTAATTTATAATGTATATTATCTGTAGAATTCCTAAGTGTAATCTTTTTGATGGAATTTTGATGACGAAGAAAATCTTAAGAATTATATTTACCCTTGAGAAATATATTTGAAAAATGGAACTATCTACTTAATTCAGAACATTTATTTCATTATTTTAATAAATTCTGTGATTTTTTTCTTTTCTTTTTGGAAGATTATTATTTTTTTATTTTATTTTTGAGCGTTTTTTAATTTGAATAAAATTTTGGTTCCGAAATTATTTTATTTGGTTTTCTTTTTTTTGTTGGGGTTTGTTAGTTGTAATTTTGATCTGCTACTTTTTTTCGAAAATCTAAATATTTTAAAATCAGCGAAAGTAAAAATTTCTGAAAATTGTTTCTATAGATAGGACTTTAACAACATATTTTTCGTGTTCAAAGGATATTTTTGTGTGAAAAATACCGTTTTCCAAAAATTGCCAAATTAAAAATAAAAGATACGTAACATTTCGAAGACAGGTGATAAACAAAGTCTCGAATTTAGAATATTGAATTTATGTGTGAATATTTCTGAAGCATATGTAGAATTGATGGTCGAACTCTGATGAAGCCTTTGTATTTTTCCAAGAAAATAGGAAATATTTTAATTTTGTATTGGTTTATAAAGAGACTTATTGTTTGGATTGTGCTTTGGACACCATTGTGGTTTATGTCTAGTTTTTACATCTCTTCCGCAAGAGGGCTGATAACTTTTGCGTATCTAATATTTCTCTATGATTACACTTTCTCTTTTTAGTGTTTTTTTTTTGAAAACAAAAACCTCTTTTTAAAGGTACTGCTGAGGCCCTC
>JXPG01029897.1:0-15274 GCA_001015175.1 Megaselia abdita
AAATAAAATAAATAACTAATTACACAAAATTGAAAAAATTAATTATTACTTTGAAAATCAATCCGCTCAAAAAACAAATATTCTATATTAAAAATAAGAGTAAGAAAACCNAAGAATAAATACAATCAAACATTATATAAAAATATGTTACTACAAGGAGCAAAAATAAAATAAATAACTAATTACACAAAATTGAAAAAATTAATTATTACTTTGAAAATCAATCCGCTCAAAAAACAAATATTCTATATTAAAAATAAGAGTAAGAAAACCGAGAAAAAAAGCATACAAAAAAATTCTAGTTAAAGCAGAAGTATTTTACTCAAGAAAAAATGTTGTAATAGTTTCTACAATATTAAGATAATATTTCTAAACTGATCCTTTAAACTGAAACCCAAATCTCAAACAATCCTTTACAACAATATCTTCAAAAATATTAATATTATAAAATAAGTGCACTTTCTGTTGTTAAGTCATCAAAAACATAACGTTAGAAATCTATAGCGTTCCAAAAAAAAGTCTATCTTCTTTCCATCCAATGGTGACTATGGGATAGATACTTTTACCGAAAAATACACTGACAAGATTATAAAAAATTGCATTGCAATATATTTCGTTAATTAATTAGAAACGTTACTTAATTCTTTATTTTAAATTGCATTTAAATATTTTCTCTAGCAATGTTCTTCATATTTCCAGGGTGGGCAACATGAAGTGTAAAAAGTAATATTTTTAGCAATTTATCCGACCACATTGCTAGGGTGGGTTTTATATTTCCACCATCAAGTGAATTAATTTTGTAATTAATAAAGTACTTAAGACAAATTTTAATTTGAATAAGTATCTTTTATTTAAAAAAAAAATATGTATTTAAAATTTAATAGAATTATATTCATTAAATTAAAAAAAAAACAATATTTTTTTATCAACACGTTTTCAGATACTATTTTTTGCGTTAAGAAAACCAAACATTTGATACTTTTTCGAAAAATTAGAGAAAAGTCGATGAAAAATATCAATTTAAACTCAATTTTTCGTTGTGAGGGAAAACAATTTATAATTTTTCCCCAACTTTTGAAAAATATTCATGAAAAGTATCTGATGTTTGGTTTTCTTGACTCGATAGATTCTTAAAAATGTTTCTACTTCAAAAAACATTCACTTTTCTAAAACGACCCCTCAGGTCGAGTACCTGACCAGTGCAAAACTGCCAGGATCATTTTCCCCAAACAAAAAAATATAAACTATATTTTTGTTATCTAAAAGTTTTCAGATACTCCTTCTTAGTAGAGTACCAAACATTAAATACTTTTTCGAAAATTTGCAGATAGTTGATGAACAATTTTAAACTCAAAATGATTTGTTCTGAGGGGCAAAATAATTAAATATTTTTCATGAACTTTTCAAAAATGTTCATAAAAAGTATCTGAAGTTTGGTTTTAGCTCGATAGCTACTTAAGATTATATCTGCATCAAGAAAGATTAGATTTTCCCAAACCATCCGAAAACTACCCTTCAGATCGAAACTGCCAGAAACTGCGTATATAGAGGGTCAGAAATTCTTATATTTCTTGTGAATTTGTTGTACATGAATTGCGTGAGGTAATATTCTTGTTATTAATCCCGTCCTTTTTTCAAATAGATAGTATAGTAAAAATTATCACTACCTCTTGATTTACAATTTTCATCATCTTTAAATCCCATTTTTCTCAATTTCAAGGCAATTTCAATTCCCATAAAAAAAGAACATCAATAACTCTCAATCCATATGATCTACTTCCCTATATCAATCAAAAAACCTCACAATTCGAAAACCACAAAGAATAAAAAAGCAGACCCACTGTTCTCAATTGATTCCAAGTGAAGTGTATGAAATAATGAGAATCTCCATACGATTCCATTCGATTCAAATTCAGAAACACAAAATATGTCTATTGGCACAAAAAAAGGCCATTAGTTAACAGCAGCATCATCAGCTCAGCATCAGCAGAAGAGGGTGAGATTCAGATTTAGTTTACTCTACAATCTCTGCACACAAGTTGGTTGATTAAAATTTATGAGATAAAGACATTATTTTTGCATTATTCAAATGGGACGAAGACGAAGCGAAGGGGACCGAGCCGTCATGTCACAAGAACAGCATATACTTTAGCCATCGAGTTTACCGTCGTCATCAACAGTCAGTCGTCATTCATTCTTTCTTTCACTCACTCACTGAGTTAGATATTTAGTTAGTAAGTCTGATATTCCTAAATTTGTACATTCATTAAGAATGAGTAATGGTTATTGAACTTTAATTGAACATTTACATATTTTATGTATTATTTTGATTGACAGTCGGTACGACAAATTGACGGAACAACAGAGGGAACTGACTGAAATTGAACGAATGAAATGAATGAATGACTGACTGAAACACTAAAGTAGCAAAATCCATCATCCATTATTTATTATTACTTGTTCTGAGTGAATTTGATTTGTTGGATTGTATGGATGGATAGATGGTTGGTTGGTTGTTTGGATAGAAAAAGAAAAAAAAACTTTCCTCGATTGGATTCTTTTTTACCTTTGTATGGTTTCATGCAAAATTATGTTGGTGGATTTCTTGTATTTGATTTGGGGTTTTCTTTTTCTATTTTCTATTTTCTATTTCTACTTTCAAGTGATTAGTTTTAGTAGTTCTTAATGAGAGGGATTTGTTTGGGGTATTATTTATGTGACTTTTTATAATGTAGGAATTTATGTACTCGATTTTAATTAGAGGGCATTCAATTATTAGAACATGATTTTCTGAGGTGGATTTTGTTTCATTTTAAATTCAGAAGACTAGAGAAAATTATAAAATTTTATGAATAATAATCCCATATATATTATACAAATAAAATTTCTATATTCACTTCTATATTAACATAATCAAACCAAAAATTAAACACATAAAAAAAGATGATGCTGTCTTAAAACACACCAAAATGGAATCTTTGCGGCTGTGTTTATTTGTTCTTAGTTATTATTTAATTACATTTTTTTAATCTAGCAAACAAGAAATATAAAATGAATTAAGAAGTCTCGTATATTCTTCAAATGGGACATCCATATCCCACATATATATGGTTTCTTAAGGACCTTGACTAATCGATGCGCTAGTCTTAGCCCGAAGCAAGGCCCAAATTAGCGTACAGTAAAATGAAGATCTAGACCTGTGCTACAAGTTCTAATTACTTATACATACATATTGTTTTATTTTGTTATTATTGTGAAAAGATTTTTATTGAAGGATAATTTGTTTGAAGTATATTTTTATATAGTTTTGTTTTTTAAATATATTTTATGTATATATATTTTGTTTTGTTTTATCTGTATATGTATCTGACTAGAGCAAAACTGCCAGATCGGATCTAAAGGGTCACTTTCCCCAAAACAATTTTTAATCAATATTTTTTTAATCGAACCGTTTTCAGATACTTTTTCAATAAAACCAAACAATAGATACTTTTTCGAAAATATGAAGAAAAGTTGATGAAAAATGTCAATTTAAATCTCAACATTTTTCGTTCTGAGAAAAAAATATTGACTATTTTTCATAAACTAAACATATTAAGATACAATAATAAAGAGTTTAATTCTTTTTATTTGGGTATAATAATAGAGAACAAAATTCAATTAAATAACTATATTTAATTTAATTTAAAAAAAAAAACTTCAAACAAACAAATCTTTTCTAAAATAAGTTTGTTCTATAATTTTTTCTTATGTGTATTTTATTTAAATAATAATTTGAAAAAAAAAATGAAAGAAATAATTTTTCAATTCAGGGAAAAGTCTCGTATACAAATAATTTATTTACTATCCTTAAAATAAATAAATGTCAGGAGTGAATGGATGCGATTATTGAATAATGATGGACTGAGGATTGATTGATGGATGCGTGTCAATTGGATCCAATCAGTATTTTGGACTCTCAAAACTTGTTGGTGTGTTTTATTAATTATGTTCGTAATGAGCTTGAAAAAAATATTGTTGGCGTGCAAGTCTCATCACAAGCAAGACCTGAACATATTTTGCGACAGTCTAGTATTTCTATATTTAGCAAATAGTTCCGAGTCTCTTTTACAAACAATTAGGGATATTTTTAAATATAAAACTTCGAGTTTTGAGAGAGTTTTGAAGGATTATGAAGAAAGTGTTAGTTTTTATATATTAAGTTCAAGAATTTGATCGGGAGTCATCGAAAACATATCAACAAAAAACATAATCAATTTAGAGATAACAAAAACATACAAAAACCAAACATATTATTGGATTGACAGATAATATCAGGATAATCCCACAACTCTAACTTTCAAATATAGATAATTCTAGCTGAAACACCAAACAAATACTCCCCATATTTAAAAAATAGATTGTTTAACATGTCCATATAAAACAAAGAAGAAAACAGAGTTCTTTCAACATTTTAATAAATTTGTTTAGCTTGATTCATAATTTTTCGCACTGCTTTAGGTAGTATAATATTTTTTCTCACTTTTTAAATACAATGTTTAATGTAGGTATTTCATTGAAGTTTTTAAAATTACTCTCGAAAGTGTCTTCTTTTTTTTAATTTATAAAAAAATAAGATTTTTTTTGCTCGAAGCAAACAGTTCATTTGATACTGAAAATCTCTCATTAAGAATGGGCTTTACTTATNTCTCACTTTTTAAATAAAATGTTGAATGTTGGTTTTACATTGAAATTTTTAAAATTACTCTCGAAAGTGGGTTCTTCTTTTTAAATTTATAATTTATATATTTCTTTTAAAGAAGAAAACAGAGTTCTTTCAACATTTTAATAAATTTGTTTAGCTTGATTCATAATTTTTCGCACTGCTTTAGGTAGTATAATATTTTTTCTCACTTTTTAAATACAATGTTTAATGTAGGTATTTCATTGAAGTTTTTAAAATTACTCTCGAAAGTGTCTTCTTTTTTTTAATTTATAAAAAAATAAGATTTTTTTTGCTCGAAGCAAACAGTTCATTTGATACTGAAAATCTCTCATTAAGAATGGGCTTTACTTATGCTGGAATTCCAATGAAATTATAATTTTTTTTTTTTAATTATTGAACATCACTTCAGCTGCTTTTCAAATTTCATAATAGGATTTATCGATCCTTCTTTTAACTCTTTGATTGACAGCCATGAATTCACCCCTGAATACTAAAATCTGCTTTTCAAAAAACAGTAACATTTAAATTTAAACTCCTATGTTAAATAAATGTTGGATTTGAAGGGACATTGAATATAAAACAATAACAAACAAACAGTTGTAGGTAACTACAAAACTATAAAATAAATCAAGCAACTTCACAATTTGAATTATCAAAAAATAAAAATAAAATTTTCCTTAAGTAGGAAAAATTACCTTCCCCAGATTTATCAAACAAAATTCAACACAAATACACCTGAACTTGAACAAATAATTATTTTTAAAAAAATATTTGCACTCGTCTAAAAAGTTAAATATTTTGAAAGTTAGTTTAGGAATAACCTTCAGATGTTTCCGGAAAGCATTGGAAACAAATCTGACATAAAGGATAAGCGTATTCATGTCTTAGTTCCTTTTTACAAAATTTATTTGCAAACCAAGGTATTTATTCATAACTCATAAGTATATTTCATCATAATTCATTCATTTTAATCTAATATTATTCTTGTAATTAAATTGATATTTAAATTTGAATTTATAGTCAAGGAAATTTGATTATATTCCCAGGAATGTTCTTAACGAATTTATAAAACATAATAATGTGTAGAGAGTCCTAGTTATGAATTTTCTACAAGCCACTAAGGATAAGCATTATAATGTTTTAAGGATTTGTAATTTCTGATGAACTATTAGAAATTTGTCTTGACTATCAAGCATTTCTATTTGAAACATACTCAAATTATAATTTACTACGGAAATTTATGTTAGAAATTAAAAATTATATCGAAGATAAGTAATAGCTAAGTTAAGTGTATATTAATATAGTGTACAAAAATAAATATGGAATAGAAATAAATTAAAAAGTGTACATCACTAGTTCAAATTCAATTTCAAAGACACCTCTCTCGTTTTTAATTAATTTAAAAACCATACTATATGTTCTAATTCTTGACAAAGTACAATAATATTATCTAATCAAATTTATTTGATTTTGTTTTAAATTTTTATTTGTATTTTCATTTGCATTAAATATAAAATCAAATCCAATATTTTTAATATTTAGTAAAATATTTAGCAATTTAGAAGAAGTGGAGACTGACAGATTTGAAAGCAATATTTTGTGTGAATGCACATTTACAAAATTGCAAGCATTTCACATTAATATATTAATACACATTAAAAAATTTACTATAAATGTAAAAATAAAAAGTTGGTTGGCATTTTTAAATTCTTGATTTTTAATTTTCAAAAATATTAACAGTTTTTTCTTGAACTTTAACTGCCCAAATCATACATAATAATTAATATTAATTTTTTTAATGCTCTGAATAGGAATTATGTTTTTCATAAACACCAAAAATGTATTGAAAAAAATTGTATTCAAAAAATTATTTATCAATTATTTTGAATACAAAATACTCTATTCTTTGAAAGGAAATCTAAAATTAAGAAATTCTATTTCCGTTTTTATGAATTGGATGTTAATTTTGAATTCTAAGAGTTTATTATTTAACAATGTGAGGTACAAGAAATTGTAACTAAAATAAATTAGCGTTTATCCGACAGCAAGCTATGGTGGGTTTGATATTTTCAAAAGATAAATTATAATTTTAAAATGTTATAGAATTATTATAAGTAGCTTTTGTTTTATTTTTTTATTATTATTAAATTTTTCCAAACCATTAAACAAATTTTTGAGGGAGAATTTTCTTACTTAGTCATATCATTAATGGTAGATTTTCTTCTACAATTTTAGTTTTACACTGATATTCCTTATAGGAATGGTCCTTATAGGACAGTGTGAGGGAGAATCTATATAAGATCACTAAACCCTCATTAAAATTAAACGTTAAGTTCCAAATGAAATCATATTACAAGGCGAGAGTATTCTACTTTGTCACGAAAAAAACCAACGGTGCGGATGGGAGTCGAACCCACATCCTCTTGATTTCTGGATGATGTTTTATCATTTATCTGGCAGATATGATCTCAAGGGTGATTTTCTTAAAAAAAAAATAAAAACTAAATTTTTTGTATCCAAATGTTTACAGAAACTCCTTCCGAGTCAAAAAAAACCAAACATTAGATACTTTTTAGAAAATTTTGGGAAAAGTCGATGAAAAATATCAATTTAAATCCCAACATTTTTCTTTCTGAGAGAAAAAAAATTACTATTTGTTATCAACTTTTCAAAAATGTTCATGAAAAGTATCTGTTTTTTGGTTTCTACATAAAAAACTTAAATAAAGTTTAATAAATAATCCAAAAACGACCCCAAATGTTTTCAGAAACATTTGTCAAATAAACATTAGATACTTTTTAATAATTTAGAGAAAAAAATAAAGAGAAAATGTTCATGAAAAGTATCTGATGTTTAGTTTTCTTGACTCGATAGATACTTTAGATTATATCTACATAAAAAAACATATTTTAGGTTATATCTACCATTCAAAAACGACCACTCAGATCGATTATCTGACTAGTGGAAAAATTGACAGATAGGATCTGAAGAGTCAAAAAATAAAAACAATAATCTATTTATCTAAACGTTTTCAAATACTCTTTCTTCTCTTGACTTTAGTTTGAACAGAATATTATTTATAAAAAATTGAAATGAATAATTAATTTGTTTTATTTTTATTTCATTTCTTGGTGTTATTGTAAAATAATATTTTATTTTTATTATTATTTTTTAAAATATTTGTGGTTTTTTGTTTATAGTTAAGCTTTTTCCAGTTTGTTGAATTTTTTGGCAACATTTTGATTATATTTTGCTTCTGTGATGTGATGTTTTTTTTATATTTGTTAATTTTTTATGGTATTTGTTAATATTGGACAACTCTACACATAAAAATTTGATTAAAAAAAAACCTAAAAAAAGTAATTGTAAATATGTATAACGTTGATTGTAAAATTATATTAAATGGAAATACAAATCAAATTTAAAAATAAAAATTTATAGATTTTAGTATTAATTGTAGAATTTCTAAAATTAAACAATTATTTTCTACAATTATAACTAGCGCTGAAATTTTACAATTAAATTTTAACATTTATTTTGAATTATACAATTACTTTTTTAGTGGAGGTTTATTTTAAAATAATTTTACTTTTATCCCTTTTGATGATTTCTTTTTCTATGATATCTCTATAATTGTTACTAAACAAATATCTTCTTTATATTAGATTAAATAATTATCGCAATATCCTGTAATTATTTGTTAAATTGTATTTACAGATAGAAAAGAAATGCCTTTTCACAAAAACAATTTCCTACAGAAAAAAAAAGTCAGTCACTCCTCTAAAACGCCATTAATGTCTGCGAAACAAAAACACACTCCATCTCTCTCTCCATTCTGTTAATTAGCTTTTGTCTTAAAGGGTTCTTAATTTCATTACTTGGCGAAAATAACGAAGAAGAAGACTCTCTCGCTTCGAATAGCATCGCATCGCAGAAATTCATCCCAACCCAATCTTCCCTTTAAAAGCCAATTATTAAAATAATTTCCTCTTAATGTAAAAGGGGTGGTTAAAAACAACAGAAAAAACTGTTGGTGATGAGGAAGAAAAATCCACAATTCAATTATATCGCTAGTCTCGACGACCTGCCCGTCCCGGCCCCTTTCTTGGAATAATAAATATTTAAAGTGACAACCAGAAATCTTAGTGATTTCCTCATCTTCACTCCATCCATCGTAGATATTTTCTTTTTCCTAATAATTGAATTGTTAGGAAAATCCGGAGTAGTCGGAGTGAAGAAAGAAGGTTCAAATATATTTAATTATACGACATTCGTCATTTGTCAAAGGCTTTTTACAAAATAAATTATTCATTTTTCACTTCACCCCTTTCTTTGTCAGAAAGACTTTTCTTTTCCTCCGAGTCAAGATGAATATAGTTGTAAGATTGTTGAACATCAAATTATGTTCTTCTCATTCGCTCATTCTTTGCTTTGATTTTCACGGAAGTCGACTTAACAACAGAGGATGTTACACTGGGAATAATGATTTCTATTTCTATTTTATTTTATGTCACAGAAAATCTTAATGGATTTGAATTTCATGTTCAATTCAATTATTGTTTAATTTTTAATGCGGTGCATAGATACGATTTTATCCTGAATTGTGGAATAGAAATTTTTTAAACTTAAGGTTTAATGTTTCTTAATATTTTTTTTATATAGGTGGGAAGACAGACGGACGGAAAGATGAAACGGCAGATGGACATGAAGGTAGACAGACGGACAGAGATACATCCAGAAAAACAGACCGATTACGATCTACTAAGAAAAATTAGACCAAAAAAAACCTCCCAGTGTGAATGACAAATGGATAACGGGCTTTGATTTCAGATTTCAGCAATTTTCAACCCTAAAATTTAAAGACGACGTCGGTCGTCATCATCAAGCAACAATCCCCATCAACAGTCCATCAGCGTCATCAAATAATTAACTCTCGGAATACACATTTTTTCCGTTGCCTTTCTTTCCTCCTTATTTCATTCTATCTGTTATTTTTACCAATTAAGAGTTTAACAAATTACAGAAAATAAATCCTTTTTTGTCTGCTTTGCTGAATGAATGACTGACTTGCCTGCTACATTTTTAAATAGTCCGTCCATCCATCCATCCGTTAGTTGTCCCTTTTCGTTCACGTTCCGTGCTCGCTCTGCCGTCATCGTCATTTTCTGCTTTATCGCAATATTTCATAGAACCCATTACCGAAATTGTCGTTTTATATTTTCAAGTGACAGCAATAGTATTTTGGTAGACAGACAAACGAATGATGATGTTTTGTTGTTCGAATAGCAACGACCACCAGACCAGACCATACCGCCTGCTAATAGTAGTAATTTGGTAATAATAATAAAATAATGATCAAGAGCATTATAAATATGACCGAAACGCAATTCAATACAACGCAACATAGTCATCATATCAGCATCCTCATCATGGAACCAATTCATTGAGTTGAGTCAGACGGTCGACAAATGGTAAATCAAATTATAACGTTGACAATGATTGACACGATTTTCCAGAATTAACCTCATTACTGAAGGGAGAATCTTCTGTTATATTCATAATATAATCCTTCTGTAGCAGTTAAGGATTGTATAGATGCATGATGGGTTGGATTGATTTTTAATCTTTGTTTTATATAGTTTGTGATTTTGAATGTGTTAATGAGAAAGAATTAAATTACTAATGAGTTAAAGGTGGTTTATAATTATTTTGAAGTTATATTAAGGAATGCTTGATTTTTCTCAATACAAAATATCACTTAGATTAGATTCAAAGTTATCTGTACCAAATATTATAATACACATTCGAAAAGTAATCAAACGATCAAATCCCATTTCTTGAAGAACTCGTGATAAAACAAACTCTAACTGATGATACTTGACTATACTTATCAAATGATCTATAGCTAAAGTTAGATTTAAGACCGCCAAGTCCTTGACAAACATAATTCTAAAAACTTAACAAAAAATATTTAAATACTAATCCATAAACCAAATCAAAAGAATTCTATATTTGAACATCCACATGATATAATAAGAGTGATTACCAATCAATGATATATTGACAATGACTACCAAAGACAACAACACTTTCAATACAATCTCTTCAAATGAGGAGCCTCCACCCTTCATATCCTTTCTTTACACAAAAAAATGGTCAAGAATTTTCACTCCCAGAAAATATGTTCAATAATCAGTAGGACCCAAGAATCCGATGTGATATATGAAGTCAGAACGTCTAGACATATATTGGACATAGTGGAAGGAATCAAAGACTTAAAGAACACCAGTCTTATCTATGTTCCAATTCTTCAACCCCTTTAGCAAAACAGCCAATAGAAAACTATTCCTTCTCCTTCAAAAAAGTACTGAAGATGGAACTTTAATGAAGCAATCTTTAACCCAAAAACCTTCACTCATCATAATTGTTAATGTACATATTTTGAACTAAAGCTTTTTAATATAAACTTTCTGAAATACTATTTCTGAGAATACAAGAAATTATACTCTCAAAAAATGTCTAAAAAATTTAAGTTTTAGATACAAATTTCATCTTTGGGTAAAACAAAAAATTTAAGTTTTTTTATCTAGCCGTTTTCAGATACTCTTTCTCATCAAGAAATATACTTCTTCAAATGAATTTTATTTGTAAAAATCTTTTTCTTTTGAACAAACAAAAAATTAACATAAATGAAAAATATCTAATGTCATGTTTTCCATTCTGATAAAATATACATTTATTTTTAAAATGAATACTTGTAATATTCTACAATAATTAAAGTTTGGCTTTTTCACAATGTATCAACTGTGATATATAACAATGGAATATTCGTGATGGCAAGTAGTCTTCAAAATATCATTGTAAACGCTATTTCAAAAATAATTTAAATATTCTTTTTATACTAATTATTTAATTTTTTGGTCAAGATCAACGTTAATCAGCGTAATCTTAGTAGTTTGTAATAAGACGTGTAAATATTTGAAGAAATTGTAATACTAATTATAAAATATGATTATGAACTCCAAAATTCTGTTCTCCAACAGGTAAGAAATTTTCCAAATTTTAATTTCAAGATAATGCAAAAACCAAATTAAACCAATTTTTTCAAAATTAATTTTCAAATGGAATTTTAGAAATTCTCTTCATAATTACATATATAATTATCACCTTTCGATATGAAATAAAATGTTTGTTTCTAATAATTATACAATGAAGACGACTTTTATTATAAAATTGCTTTTAAAATGTTAAGCGCTAGCGCCATCTGGTGTGCATAATGTAACGTAAAACTTCACTTATTCTCATTATCAAATGAAGTAGGCGTTATAATTTTTTAAAACACTTTGGATGATGTTTTCGTCAGAGTTTGTATACGGATTTGACAAAATAAAAGGTTACTCCAATTTCTAAAAATAATCATACTTTCATACTGAAATAAACTTTGATATGTATACATATCTTTAAAAAGTTTTTGGAGATTAGAATATTTTTTTAAATTTCATTTTCAAAGTTTTCCATTATATTTCATTTAAAATTATTTTTTTTTTTTTAATTTTCTTTTAACATTTTTGTTTTAATTGGTATTCATAAAAATATATATATCTGTACAAAAATAATAAAATTATAAAAACTCTTTATTTAAAAAATAAATATATAATTTAAAGTTAACTATTCAATTTGAAAAGCTAAAACAAATATTTAAAAAAATATGGAATCTAAAAAGTTTTCTGAATAAATATAGATTTAGAAAATTTTTCAAAATATTGCAATTTACATTATATTATTATCTATCCTTGCCCAAATGTTTAAAAATATGAAAATAAAAACTAAATAATTAAATATAACTCATAAATTAAGAAAAAATAATTTTAAGAAAATCCAATTAAATTAATAAGTTTGAAATTCAAAAATTTCAAGATTTGTAAAGCAAATAAATTTAAAAAAATATAAAAAATACAAATTAACAATAAAATAAAACAAAACAAAATTTGGTTGTTGTTGTAGTTTGATTAATATTATTATTTATNATAATTTTAAGAAAATCCAATTAAATTAATAAGTTTGAAATTCAAAAATTTCAAGATTTGTAAAGCAAATAAATTTAAAAAAATATAAAAAATACAAATTAACAATAAAATAAAACAAAACAAAATTTGGTTGTTGTTGTAGTTTGATTAATATTATTATTTATTCCTATATATAAATATAGTAAATATGAAAACCACATAACTTATACAGTTGGGATTAAATTAAAAAAAATTTAAATTCAAAAATAAATATTTATTTAAAAATTAAAAAACAATTTTAATTGAATTATTTTTTATACGAAATCAAAATGCTTAGAAAATATAAAATTCAAATATTAAATCTGATAATATTAATTAGAAAATTTTAAATAAAAAATCTTTATTCCAAAAAAAATAGAAATATATACTTTTGTTATTTTTTTAAAATTTAAATATTTAAGAATAATTAAAACAAGAAGTTCCAAATAATCCCCTACATGAATATTTAAAAAATATAATTGTAAAGTTTAAAAAGTACTTTCTTGGGCTTCATTATTTTCATATGTTCTCAAATACACTAAAAGTTAATTTACAAAAAAAAAATATATTAATGTTATCTAAATTAACTAGGCAATTTATAAATTTAAAAATAAATATCTTTAAAAATTCGAAACAAATTTGCTGAAATAAATATATATTTAGAAGAACGTGGTAATTTGAATTATATTATTTTTTAACCTTATCAATATGTCTAAAAATATATAAGAAATTAATATAACTCATAAATTTAAAAAATCAAATTCAATTAACAAGCTTAAAATTCTAAAGTTTTAAAATTTGTATAACAATTAAATTCACGATTGTTTTTTGAATACTATTATTATTTATCAATACATAAATTTAGTAAATATTAAAATCAAATAATGTGAAATCTAACTAAACTAAAACAAGAGTTTAAGTTTTTATTTTAAAATTAAACGATATTTAATTCAACAAATTAAAAAAAAAAAATTAAAATGAAATTAAAAATAAAAAAAAAAAATTTAATTAATTTTAAATGAGAATTTTTAAAAATATAAACTTCAGATATTCAAAATAATATAAATATATTATAAGATAATATAAATTTTGAAGAAAAATCTTTAATAAATATATTTTTTTGTTGACTTCAAATGTTATTTCTTGTTGTTTTTTATTTGAAAATTTTAAAAGTTTTAAAATATTTTCCAATATGAGTATTTAAAATTCTAAAGTTTAAAAGTTTCCTCGAGCTAAATAATATGGTCTTGTACTACTTAAAAAAATTAATTAACACAAAATATTTGTATTTAACTTTAAATTAACTATGCAATTTCAAAAGCTAAAACTAATATTTTAAAAAATATGGAATCTAACAAATTATCAGAAATAAATACATATTTATTCAAATTTTGCAATTTGAATTATATGAAAATATAATATATCTATATATATATAAAATATATTTCATATCAAAATATAAAAATAAAAATTAAATAATCATTATTCAAAAACATCAAATGCAACTAATAAGCTTAAAATTCTAAAGTCTCAAATTTTGTATAACAATTAAATTCAAGACTGTATTGTATTTTGAATAATATTATTATTTATCCCTTATAAATTTAGTAAATATTTAAATCAAATAATTTGGAAACTAAAAAGACCAAACTTTAAGTTTTTATTTTAAGATAAAAATACAACTCAACAAATTTTCAAAGAAAAAATATACGAATATGAAAAAAATAATTTGAATTAAATTAATCAAAACAAATGAAATATTAACTTCCAAATTTAAAATAAAATCTTTAATAAATATATATTTTTGTTGTCTTCAAATTTTATTTTTTGTGTGTTTTCAAGAGTTCATTTTTGTTTTTTTGTAGTTTTAGATATAATATTTATTCCTATATAAATTTAATAAATATTAAAATAAAACTATTTAGAAATTAGAGATACGATTTTTTTTAAACTAAGCATGCAAAACTAAAGTTCTAAATATTTTATTGAAAATAGGGAACAAATCTTAAAATAATAATATGGATTTAAAAACTTAAAAAACATTTAATTAATTATTGTTTTGAACTAACGATGATTTATAATTAAAATGTCTAAAAACATTAACTCCAGGCATTTTAAGAATAAAGGAAAATAACATTAAAAATTAAAAAAAAAAATTATATTTTTTAATTTTAAAACGTTAAATGTTGAAGTATAAAATTAAGAAGAACGAATGTTCATAATTTTCCTCAAAAATTTATTCTTGAAAGTTAAAATTCAAAAATTTAAAAAAGTTCATAAACATCATAGACATTAATGGAATTTGATGATGCTTTCTTGAGTTTAACTATTTTTCTTAATAATCTTTTTAATATGGCTTTTAAATACATAAACTAACAAAAACATATTGTTATACTAAAAATATTTTTTTGTTGCCTGATTTAGCATTATGAAAATATTTGTAAAAAACGTGAACTTTCAAGCCTTTTTTTTATATTATTCTTATGTAATTAATCTATATCTATCTATCTATATTATAAAAATC
>JXPG01029945.1:0-11423 GCA_001015175.1 Megaselia abdita
TTAAGAAAATATTTTTTTTATCAGTGTTGATGAGATGTTCTCAATTTTATCTATATTTATAAAGTTTCAGTTAGTCTTAAATTAATATGCATATATATTGGAGGAAACAAGACATTTCCTAAATACAAAATTTCTATGGTTAATTTCTTCTAGAAACTCCTTTGTTTAGTTTAGGTAAGAAATCTTTATCTCTAATCAATCTATAAATACCTAGAAAATGTTATTCATATTTCATTATCAATCTTTTCCACCTCAATTAATTGAAATCACTTAAATACAATAAGAGGAGACCCATTACCCCTTTACCTGAATATGAATCATTATATTCACATGTCAAAGAAATTACATTTCCCTGAGATGCTGGATGGAACTTCTTATAGTATGAAGAACCAACGCCCTTGTATCATGAAAACAAAACAAACAATAGAGAGTTTCCTTCCAAGAACGACAATCCTTTACATTTACCTTTTCTTTTGATTACAAGATTTCATACAAGGCTTGATTTCCTGTTTATCATTTGGTGCACGTGTGCTCTTTGGCTTAATTCTGAGCCAACTGGTTTGGCTTCGTTCTTAGTTCCGTTCATAATCGAATTTAGAATTGTATCCATTTTCTCGTTCTGTTCTAAGTGCGGTAGAGTGTGAAATGATGGTTTATAGGGGAAACTATTATTTCATATACTCTGTCCACTGTTCATATGNTGATGGTTTATAGGGGAAACTACGTTATTTCATATACTCTGTCCACTGTTCATATGATGAGGGTAACTAGTGATGCACAACTTAACGACAATTTCCATAGGATTTATGATCTTGTTTTCTGGCAGTCGGTTATTTTATGATTATGAAAGCAACAGAGAAGAGACACATAAAAAAAAACCCAAAATTTATTGAAAGAGTGGAGTGTTAATTATTACACAAATTAGGAGTTGTTTTCAAAGTATACGAATACGAATTTAGCCAGAAACCACTTAAGCCCCGACTTTCATGTCATGTCGTCTGAACATTGAGTGTATGTCGTTACGAAGTAGAAAATTTGCCGTCCAAGGGCAAATTCATTGAGGAACTACATAAAACATACAATGGTGACTTATGTGTACGCAGGTAGAATCTAAAGATATTGTTCAAAAGGACAGACACAGGGAGTTGTTAGTTCATGTGAATTCTTAAGTACTCAAAACGACATGACGTTTTCTTTTCATCTCTTTTCATTCATTTAACTTGGTGGGCACTTGAATGCAGTAGAATTTTATACAATGAGGAATATGCATTGAGAAGTTGTCTTTTGAAAACCATCCTAGAATTAGCTAATCGATTTCGGAACAGGTGTCGAAACGAACCTGGAAAAGAAAGAGTTTGTTTTCCTTACTTCTTATGATTTGTAATCAATGTCTATGCGTTTTATTGAGTCATGTTTTGGTCATCGGTCTAGACTGTTCTTTGTCGGGGTTTTCATAGGATTTTTTGTCTGTAGGGACGATCAGGCATGTTGTGATTATTTGTGGTGTTTTTAGGGATTGTATAGGGACTACCGCTCCCACATCTCTCTCTGTCATGGTATTTTAACAGTTGTTGGCTCTATTTTTATGTAAGTTCTTCTACCAAGCCTGCCTACCCTCGCTGTGGAAATTATTTTCCAGATATACGAACTGCTAAAGTCATAGACATAGGTGGATGAGTCTCTTCGGGATGCCCTGCAGGTCAGAAACTATCTTGTCTTTTCGAGAGTAGATAATATTTGTCTAAATATATATTCTTCACAAAGCAGCGTTTCGAAGAGTACATAACACAGAAGCTCGATTCTATACCGGAATCTCTCGAAATATAGACAGTCATTGGAATACATGTGCTGAAGTGGTAAAAACAGCCGTTACAGAAGTTCTTGGTGAACAGGAACGGATGGTGAGATGATGAGTATGATAGAGCCGTTGCCGCCAAAAATAAAGCCTATCAGAAATACCTACAGAGAGATGCACGTGCAAGTCTAGAGGATTATAGAATCAAAAAGAAGGAAGCCTCAAAGTTTTGTAGGCAGAAAAAGCGTCGATTGCTAAAGAAGAACATGGAAAACTTGGAGATCTTGAGAGACAGAAATAAAGTGAGAAGATTTTTATCAAAATTTAAAGAAACAGCGCCGGTCTTTCGTACCTCAATGATCTGCCTTTAATGATAAAAGTAGTAACTTCATCACCAACAAGCAGGAAGTCTTCTTACGATGGGAAGAGCTCTTATCAGCAAACTGCTAAATTTCAACTAAAAAACCACAAAAGCCTGGGCTTAGATGGCATCCCCTCAGAGCTGTTAAAAGTAGCCGGTTCGAACTTCAAGAGAGCCTTCCATCAGCTACTTGAAAATATTTGGATGGAGGAAGAGATGCCAAGCCAATATTTGCCCAATCCACAAGTAAATAGATAGAAGGAAGTGTAACAACTGCAGAGGCATTAGCCTGCTGAATATCGCTTATAAGATCCTTGCCTCTATCACGTGTGAACGACTGAAGCCCCACCTCATCCGCATCATTGGCCCATAACAATGTGCTTTCATGCCAGGAAAGTCTACCACAGACTAGATATTCACACTAAAGCAAATCCTCGAGAAAACCAACGAATTTCAAGTCGATACTCACCATCGATTTGTTGACTTCAAACAAGCTTACGACACAAGCCAAGTAGAGATGAGCTATTTGCAGCTTTGAGCCGACGGATTGAGAAAACTACTGCGTTCAAACCAAACATCTCGTAAAACAAAAGAGAGGCTCTATCACCAGCTAATCATGCCAGTTTTGCTTTACGGAGCTGAAAGCTGGAACCTCAAGGACAGCGACGAGGAATTATTGGCTTTTTTCGAGAGAAAGGTATAATCTACGGACTGTTATGCGAGGCGGGCGACTGGAAAACGAGATACAACCATGAAATGTATTAATTGTACCAACAAGCCGACATTGTCAGAACAGAGGATGGAAGAGGAAGAACTGTTATTTATTTGTTGAACTTCAAACATATTGTCTCATTTGTATTATGAAATATTTTATTGAGATTGATTGATTTATGTTAGCCTGAGTTCAAATCCCACCTCATACCAATAGTTTTCTGAGTAAATAAATAAAAGACAATTGAACAAGGCTGTTTAGCCTAGAAGGCTGTGGCTGTGGGTCCCCAGGACTGTGACCGACTCGCAATTCACAAATGTGATTGCAGAGCGTAGCCTGCTAATTATCAGAGCCGAGGATCGTCAGCGACCCTAAGTTCTCGACATGACGACTGTTGTGAACAACAGTCACCCCTTAAATTCTAGTACATTAAAAACAGGTTTTAGGTAAGGTTTCAACAGGATTTCAAAAAATTTGGGTTGAGCTTCTTCAAGAAGATTTTAAGGAGGTTTTTAAAAGTCTTATACAAGCATAGAATACCACTTAAGTGTACGTTCTAGAAGAATATATGAAGAAGGATTCAATAGGTTTTTAAGAAGTATTTAATTCCGAAAAATCTTACCTTCTTCTAGAGGGCTGCAAGTAGGTTTACAAGTAGCATTGTAGAGTTATAGACTCCGTAAGTATTCTAGAAACGGTATTCTAGAACGAATGGTACCTTGAAAGATCTTAAGTGTCTTCATTTCCGTGTTTTCGAAGTAGATTTTCATTGATCTAAGTTAATTCACCACTCGTCTTCATGCATCGTGATATACCACTTTTTATTGTATAGCCGAGTTTTGTTCCCCTTGATAGCTTCGGCGCATTAACGTTTAAGTNGTACCTTGAAAGATCTCAAGTGTCTTCATTTCCGTGTTTTCGAAGTAGATTTTCATTGATCTAAGTTAATTCACCACTCGTCTTCATGCATCGTGATATACCACTTTTTATTGTATAGCCGAGTTTTGTTCCCCTTGATAGCTTCGGCGCATTAACGTTTAAGTTCACACTGGCTCTATAGATCCTCACAAGTATGGAAATTCCGTAGATCTAGCTGTATCTTTACATCATGATATAATGTCAAAAATCTCCCTAGAAACTAAATCCATTTAATGTTTTATGTCTAAGCTAGTCTTTGAGGAATAAGTGAGACTTTGAAAACTTTGAAAGCTAGTTCCTTCAACAAAAGATCATATCGATGGAAGCTTCTGAAAGACAAGTGTAGAATATACTTACCCAAGAAAGTGGAACTATCAGTCCAAAACGAACACAAATTAAATGGAATACTTTCCCCAAAATATTTATGAATTAGCATAGCTATATTAGTCTTTTGGACGAAGCAACTGATTGAAGACCCTCAGTAATTTTGTTTTAATGACCAGGGAAGGCTTTGTCAAACTTCAATCACTTATGAAGAAAGCCTGAAGCATCTTTAGGCCTAGGATAAAAAGGGGGAAAAACCTATGGTAACATAAAGGATTACATTTAAAACTGCTGACATGTCCGGGTTTTCAAGTAGAGAATATTGTCTAACATAGAATTCCTAGAGTTTTTTATGATTTGTTGGCGGTTTAGTGTGAAATTTGAATCTCTATCTATCTATATGAATTTTTTATCACCTGTTTCTTGTTGTTGAACTTCAATTCTTGAAATACGTGGGTTTAAAGAAAACCACAAACCTCAGTCAATATTGCGAATTTCATCATCAGATAAATTATCATAAGAAACATCCCAAAAACCACAACATTTATAATTAAAAACCAGATATAGTAACAGTAAAATCTTATGAATCGATAGTGAATTAAAATGAGCTTCCGGCCTAAATAACAAAATAACAATAATTTCTATGCGATCAATCACTGATTGGCTCGAAAATTTATCTCACACGCCATCACTTCTTTCTTTATACTTTATAGCCAGCCACTTAGCCTATTCCCAGTTTCTTAGCCCCAACTTAACTCTTAACCCTCTGTTCTTTGGAAAACGAATATAGTCTTTAAGTAACTTCAGAAGGAAAGGAATAACCTACACCTTTATTTGTTGCCTGTCGGACTGACTGTTCAGTTCAGTTCAACTCAACTACCAAAAAAAAACCAGTTTTAATTTTTTTATAATGCGGATTTTATTAACAGCAATTTTATCTTTCTTTCATTTCAGGTATGTTTGGTTTGTTGTTCATTCGTTGTTGATTGATGTTGTTTTTGTACGTTTTCGCTAAATGGATGATTGTTGGCTTAAGTTGGTTTAAGCTTATTCAGTTTCAGTAAGTATAGAGTGTTTAACCTTTTCGTTCTTTTGATTTGACTTGACTTTCACTTGGAGTGGACTGTGTGGACTGAGAAGTCTATACTTATAATCTCATTTTAGAAAAAACAAGATTAAAATTACTCCACGTGAACTTTATCGCGCTCAGGCTTATACAAAAACTGCAGTGCCAGCATTGGGCTTGGTGGAATTTTAAATATTTGAGATATGCAAAACAATCAAGTGGCTCTCTGGGAAATGTGTGTATGAAATATGGAAATTCAGACGAATGTGAAAGACGCATATAATTGGAATACAAAAGAACATCAAAATTACAGATAATATTGTATTTTTTTACAATTATACTCCGTTAAGGATTCTCCATAGGACATCATATAAATAATCTTTTATTTTTTGCTTAAGTATTTACTTTTAATTAATTAAAATCTTAAAGACTGCCGGAAAAATCTTCTCACTTGCAAAATTAATGCAGAAGTTAAACACTAAAATCCCATCTCAAAACATATAAGCAAAAAGACACAAAATCAATGTTGAAGACATACAATTTTTTTCTAGAAATAAATACTTTGTTTGGCCATTATTAATCTTTAATGGCCAGCCGTAATAAGAAAAAAGTAGATATCGCCTCAAATGAGTTTTTTTCGATGTATATCAATACCCAATAGTTCACATTTTTATTCTTTGTTTTTGACTAGAGTTCATGAGTTTCTCGGACTGAAGGCTCTATTTATAAGATTTGTAGCTGTAAACATATACACTGTTACAGCAGCTTGAATTTTCTCCTCGAAAAAGTACAAATCGTCTCAAGAAAAGCTTAAAAAAGTTCCATATTTTTTTTACAATAGCGATGGCACCAATTTCTAAAGTGATCATCTTGAAAGTAAGCTATATTAAATTATGCTTTTGACTTTTAACATTGACCGCTTTTAGTGCAATCGCGTTTTTGCAATAAACAAATATATATATTTTAAGTGAAAAGTGATTTAAATTGAAAGGATTGCGATGTTAAGTTAAGTTAATTATACACAAGAACAAGAAAGACTAAAATCAACATTTCGAATTTCCTTGAATGTCAACCGGCATGTCAGCCGCCTAAAATTTCAACCGACGGCGGTTGTCCGGCTTTTTTTTTGGGTTTGTATTTCGCTGAATATTTTCCAACCGATTCAAAGAAATATGAGAAGTGCTGACTAAGCTGTTCTTTTATTACTTATGGTAAGTCATGTCTAGTCGTAAGCTAGGAACTAGGAAGTCTCCTCTTTTACCAGTTCCTTTTAGTTTTTGGGTCTAGTAGTCCAATGGATGGCGCTATTCTAAGCCTAAGGCAAAGAAGCTTTACTTTCAAAGAGGGATTAGGTCCTTGTTAATGTCTCTTGTATACATACATATTTAACATTGAGATGTTGGTAGCTTTTAAATTTAAAGTCTTGTAGTCGAAAGTATTTGCTTTATCTTTAAGAGAATCACAACTATATCATTGACCTGTCATGATGTGTTACAAAACATACAACAATGTGACAAAAAATTGACAAAATCTTCAATAAATCGATGCAATGTAAAAGTTAATATGGTGTGTCTTTAAAATGGGTTATATCAACAAAAAGGTCCAACTATTTGACATGGTCTGATAAGCATGTCGAATACTTGCCTTTGTTGCGATAACGTCAATACCCAAGCAGCATTTGGAATACTATTCCTTCTAGAATACCTACGGAATCTATACCTCTGCAATGCTATACTTGTAAACCTACTTGTAGATTTTTCGGAATTAAATACTTCTTTTGAATCCTTCTTCACATGTTCTTGTGTAATGTAAACTTAAGCACTTTTCTCTACTTTGATAAGACTTCTTGAAAACCTTCTTAAAATATTCTTGTAGAAGGTAAATTCAAACGGTATTCCGAACTTTTCGAAATCCCCTTGAAATATTTTTGACTCGTTGAAAAGTTAGACTAGAAAATTTCAACTATTGTAATATCTGTGTCTCATTTTAAAGGGAAAATAGTTAATATTTTGTGTCTAAAAATTATAATTCTTTTAATTAGAGCTATACCGAAATTTGTTTTTATTTGTTTTCAACTTAAATAAACAAATTCTATATATAAGACAATTTTTAATAGTCCTCTTTGTTTAGNATAAGACTTCTTGAAAACCTTCTTATAATATAGAATTTTTTTTTATGTTGAAGTTTTAGTAGANCGAACTTTTCGAAATCCCCTTGAAATATTTTTGACTCGTTGAAAAGTTAGACTAGAAAATTTCAACTATTGTAATATCTGTGTCTCATTTTAAAGGGAAAATAGTTAATATTTTGTGTCTAAAAATTATAATTCTTTTAATTAGAGCTATACCGAAATTTGTTTTTATTTGTTTTCAACTTAAATAAACAAATTCTATATATAAGACAATTTTTAATAGTCCTCTTTGTTTAGTTATTGTGATGAAGAATTTTTTTTTATGTTGAAGTTTTAGTAGATACATTTTTTGATAAATATTGGAGGTTTTGGGGAGTTTTTAGAATAAGAAAAAATACATCGGTGTAGTTTTCACTCAAAAATATATAAAACATTTAAAAAAAAACAAAAATATTCACTTGAAAATATTTATGATATTCTAATAACTCCCTAAAATCTCTACAATTTTTCGTAAAATTAATCTACTAAAATTTCAACATAAAAACTAATTCTTAATCAAAAAGATAATAAAAATATTTGAAATATAAAGAAACCAAAAATCGACAAAGGAATAAATACAACGGGTGGGTTTTTGTTATTTTTATTTTAATTAGTGATATTTTTCCGGATTTTGTCGTTGGAAAAAATAATTTATTTAGAGAAGTGCTTTTTTTCATAAAATTTACATGTGGGTCTTCGGAAATTTGAGAAATATCTTGAGTAGTACCTTTTCTATCTACTATAAAAAGTTATATAAGAAAAGTGCAATCAAATTTTGCTATCTTAAAATTCAAATATATTCCAATCATCTTTTTAATAAATTTAATATTTTTTATTTTATTTTTTTAACACTGTCTCGCAGCAGTGTCCCATTAATCTTTGATTTGTTAAAAACTAGTTTTTAAATTTTAGGAGATTGCATTTCTATCTTATAACATTCTCTACCATCAACTATATGACAAAACTATAGTTCGACGCAATATGTTTACAAGGCATTTGAAACCAGTTTCCTAGATGTATTCCAGAATGTCGTAACTAGGTTTTAAAACTTCTGCAATTCTTCGCCAAAAGCATGTTCAAAAGGTTTAGAAAACCTCTTGGCACGGGTTTCAAAGACCTTCTAGAACACCTCTTTAATATTTCTTCAGAATACAAAAAAAGGCGTCACTAAATACTCTCCATAATAATTCACAAACGGCTTGAGGCCAGACATGTCAGCCATGGTCCAATATAAGCCACCAGCCGCGTGAAAATCGTCAGCCATAGACACGTTCCAGCACGGCTTATATTTCCTTGCAGCCGGCTTGAAATTTTTTTTAAAATAAGGAAAAATATAAGCTGTTTAAAATTATGATATTTCTTAAAATGTTAGCTGCCCGCCGACTGCTTCGCGTTTTTATTGATAATATAATCCATTAGCCGATCGGGTTTGTTTGATTAAATATAAGCCGTCCAGTCGCTAGATGTACATCAGATGTGGTCAGCCATCAGCCGGCATAAATTTAAGACGACTGACATGTCTGCTTGAGGCTTACATTTTATTGTATGAAAATATTCGTAAAATATAAGCCGTACTGGCTGTTACTGGTAGCTGATATGGCTTATATTGAACCATTGTTTCTTCTATGCTGAATGATTCTAGCGAGAAATCAAAGTTTAAACCACTATAATTGACAGCAAAACTTAGTTATCGGGCTTAGAGTTGGACTTTTACTCAACTTAATTCTATTTTCAGCTCAACTAAAAATCTTGCTTATCGCGCCATTTCTTATAAGAATGCCAAAAGTATATATTATAAGTGTAAATTGTCTTTGTATTTGATGCTGTTGACGCTTTACTATATTCATATTTTAGTTTGCAGTATTTTGCTCTTTTTTTAGAACCACAATAGACAGCATTTTCTTTATTAACATTTTTGTATTCAAACAAATTTATATAATATTTTTTCTTGAATATTTAAAGAGTCGGCTATAATCTGTTTGGCTATAAACTTCTATCGCTTTTTTTTTGTTTTTTTTTTTTTTTAATTTAGACAAATAATAAAAGCCAATAATATATCATTAAGCATTCTCCGACCTGCTAAGACCTACAAGAGCATCCTCTTTTCCGGACTTGAGAAATTTTAAATAATATACAATAGATGGAAGAAATTCAAAAGTTTTGATATCTAGCTGGCGCGACTTCTTACTTCAGATCTGAAACATAATTCTAAGACTTAAAAATAATAATTGTTGAATTTGTATAATTTTAATTGTTAATTTCTAAAATTATACACTCATAGAAGATATTATGAATAACACATCCAAAATTTAACAAAATCTACCCAAAGCGAGGAAATACATATATTCGCTTTTTTCTGATAGCGATGGGAATGTCCCCTTTTATTAAAGGGTTTTCTAATAACTCTTGGGAAAAAATGAGAATGAGCTAACTTTAACGAAAAACAAATCAAGACCAAGCCGACTGCAAGATTTTCAAAATTAAGCTCATAAATTGAGAACGGAACAGAGTAAAAGTCTAATTCTTATCTCGATAATCATATCGAGCTATGTTCGTATTCTCGCTCTGAAAAAAGTAGTAACTTTTAGAGAAAACATTGAAATACAAAACAAAATTAAAAAAAAAAAACTGAAAACTATGTTAAGTTAACCAGGTAAAAAAACATTAAAAAATAATATTTGCTCAATTTACTTCATAAAATATGCACCAAATTAAAAACAACTTAAGTAAACCAACAACTTCCACTTGAAGGCCGTCCAGATTTTCTAATGAAGAAAAAAATCAAACAAAACAAATTCCTATCGATCCGCAAATATCAGTTATTATCCTCAAAGGAAGTACGGAATGATCGGTTGAAGAAAGAAAGAAAATACCTGTGAAATTTCCGGTATGCATTAAGTGCAAAGACATCCTCCGGATGAAGAACTAACAATTGCATCGTAACAGCCTCCCAGTTATCCGCTATAACCGGAGCGTAAATTTGTATTGCCAATTCATCTTTGAAAGTCCCCTAAAAAAGCGGTTCATGAACTTGGTACTTTGGAGGTTGAAAGCTTTTTGTACCAGCTCTGTAGATACAATGCCAACCAACATAAAGAGTTTCCGATAATTTTCCAGAGATCATCATGCAATAGTGTAATTGTTGTGAAAAACTAACGATAAAATCACAATTGTCGTTTGTGTTGTTGTGAACGCAAAGTCGCGAGCTAATTGCACTTTTCCATTATATTTAGATTTTCACTGCATTTTTTGTTCAGATTTATATATGTTTTTTGTCTGAAATTGTAGTTGTGGGTGATTTATTTTTAAAGTGATGTAAATTGGTAGGTTGTCGTTGTATTGTATCTTTGAGACATCCAGTGAGATAATAAGGAAATTTGGATTTGATTAATAATATTCATAGCTTCTATTATTTTTTTATAAATTCAAAATTTAAACAAGAATTACTGAAAACTTTGATAATAATTATGACGGTGGAGAAAAAAAATTCTTGCAATCAAGTCATTGTAGAATATTTAACAAAATATAAAATTTTACTATACATTGTCTTCAAGAATTAATTAACAACTTTTGACAGAAAATCATAACTAGCGTCAGAACTTGTTCAGTGTTGTTGCAATTATCAAATATATATAATTTCCTTGTCCATCCGTCTGAATTTTAATAGTATTTTTAAAGGCGGTTTGTAAAAAAATGAATAAATGGTTGTAAGGATTTAAGAAGTGATGAGTGCATAGAAACAAAATTTGATGAGCTCAGAAGCTTTGCGGATCTAAAATATAGCTGTGTTTTTTGTTCTGATAANTTATCAAATATATATAATTTCCTTGTCCATCCGTCTGAATTTTAATAGTATTTTTAAAGGCGGTTTGTAAAAAAATGAATAAATGGTTGTAAGGATTTAAGAAGTGATGAGTGCATAGAAACAAAATTTGATGAGCTCAGAAGCTTTGCGGATCTAAAATATAGCTGTGTTTTTTGTTCTGATAAGAATTTGGTACCGCAAGCTGAAACTTTATGTGAATAACTTAAAATTTCTTTAGTCCTCAAAAGAAAATGGTACACTAAAAAAAAAAA
>JXPG01029960.1:0-11266 GCA_001015175.1 Megaselia abdita
CTGCAATGAATCAATTGGGCATCCCGAAGAGGCTAATCCGACTATATCAGATGACAGTAACAGCCACGAAAGCTTTGGAACCTTTCACAACAGATGCTCTTTCTTGTGATTTGTTTAACATTTGTCTGGGAATTATTGTCAGATTTCATGGCCGATTTTCAAGCGTCTAACAATAACATCTTCGTGAAATCGTATTAACTTCTTGGCTACATCGAGTATATTGATATGGTTTCGTGGAACGTGGAGGAAAGGCAGCGGAGAGAATCGGGCTCCTCGTAAACGTAGACAAGACAAAGTATATGAAATCCAGTATAGACAGCAAGTAATTCAACAAAAACCGGATTGAGTCTGATGACTTTGAGTCAATCCAGGATTTCATCTACCTTGGAAGTTCCGTCAACTCGAACAAGGAAATCGCACAAGAAATGCATAACGTATAATCATGCTGGCCAACAGAACACTATACGGGCTCCACAGTGTCCTAAGTTAAAAATTTGTTCGGCGCAACACCAAGCTGAAGATCTACAAGACTCTCATCGTACCGGTCCTGATATATGGATGAAAATCGTGGACATTATCAGGAGCAGACAGACAATTGCTTGGTGTTTTTGAGAGAAAATCGTTGAGAATGATCTACGGACCAGTGTGTGAAGGAAATGAGTTGAGGCCTCGGTTCCACAACGAGCTTTATCAGCTTTATAATGACGCTACTATCGTTGACCGAATTAAAAAACAGCAAGTTCGATGGCTGGGCCATGTTTGGCGATGCATGACGAGGCTCCCACCAAAAAAGATCATGCAAGCGAAAGAAGACAAAGGCTTCGATGGCTTGGATGTATAGAAGATGATCCTTCATCTAATTGCATCAACCACTGGATTATAGGTTTGGATTCCCCAGTTAGAATCGGACGACCATAAAAAGTAAAGTAAGTAAAATATTCAGCTTTATGGACTATAGCTATAGAACTATATATATATTAAAGTTAAGCGAGACTTTCTCTAGACAAAGCAATCATCCCTGGTTTTCCCTGGTTCAACTGAGACAGAAACGGAGACAATAATATCATCAGGATGTCATCGCTAAAAATGTTTTTCATGGGTATTCATATAGGATCGGATCTTCAATGTTAAGATTGTAGTCATAATTTTAGTATCACTGCTTTATTTATGTTCTAAAATATTTATCTGTTTGAGTTTATTCTCGAATAAATGATTGATTTAAGATAATTGTTAAGTTAAACTTCAACAAGTTCTATAATTAAATCCAATCTTTTCCTTCAATAACTCAATAAAAGAAGAACAAGGCTACAAATATTTATAAAACACGAGTAGAACAATTATTACAATTAGTAATGAATTAAACAAATCCGCTTTATTGTTAAACGATACCTGTGGAGTTCTATTGTTCTTTTAAAATCCATATGAAATGAATATCATTGGGAAATTCTGAATAATCTTGAAAACAATACCAATTATTGTTGTGTATCTGTTCTTTCATTATGCATATTTATTTCAACAGTTTTCCTATGACATTATTAAAATAGTAACTCTTCCCACTCACAACACAAGAAAATGTATTAAATAACTCACATTTATAACGACCCTTTCACAGAAATCATGATCATGTGGAATAGGTTCAAAGTGTTGAACTCCTCCGACATATCCTCCATGGCCAGCCCCCCCTTCTTCGTCTTGACTGCTCAATTTGGGTAAAGACCTGCAAAAAAACAAGAAGAAAATTCGTTAACAATTATAAACTTCACAGTCACAAAAAACCTACTAAAACAACATTTCTAAAATAAATACAAAATGTAAACTATTTAAAATACTTAAGAAAATCTTACCTGGATGGCTTTTGAAATTAAAGTAATGGATTTATTTTCAGTGCGACTTAAAAATTGAAACGCTTAAAAACGCATAGTGTGTGGGTGAGTTTTCAATGATAGTTCAAACTTTGTATGAAAGAGTTAAAAAAGTGGTTAAATGACAATGTAAATTTTATACAAGAGAAATTATGTAAAAGCGTGTGAAGGCGGAGATAACAACTTTTCATTTTATGATGCTCTGAACTGATGTGATGTTCCTGGTGTATGGTACACCATACCATATACCACACCATAGATAGATGGGATGGTTATTTTGAGGTTAGGTATTTTATAATCGGTCTTTTGACTAGGGATGGATGAGGGTGTTCTGTACATCGCATTGCATTTTGTGCTGTTCCACATAACAATACCATACACAATACACATGGTAGGTAAATATTCATTTTATCGTTGTAACACATGAGCGAGCTAATAAGAGCTTAATGTTTGACTTCAATTAGATTTAGTTACCTAGTAACTACAACTAAATATATAGTTAATACATGGAGATTTTATTATGTCAAAGGCCGGTTGCCTGCCTGCCTGCCTGCTTAGTAAGTACAACATTCTATGTGGTTTTTGTGATGTGATGCATTTAAGAGTTTGTTTGCTTGTAATTTAATTAAGAACACTTTGCGAACGCCTCTGGTATGGAATGACGATGGATTTTGGATGTTCAGGATAATTCTGTTATGTTTTTATGGTTTCAGGATATTTTGTTTGAATTGATGGTATAATGAACAGATTAAACTGTGGTGGAGCTTTTAATGTAATTTTATATGTTTTCAACGCAATAAAATGGAAATTATTGATACAATTATTAGTCCTTGGGGTTTATTGGAATCTTGTTTATGTTGATATTTTATGGCCGTAAATATTTTAGTTTATTTACGGTTCATGGTTTCCAATTATTACTTGTGGAGTATTTTTTGAAATCAGGTGAAGTTTACTATGAAAAGACACCTCCGAAAATTAAACAATATTTTTAATTTTACTACTCACTACTATTGTTATATCTATAGAGAATTACCGCTGGTAGAGAAGTATGAAATCAATAAAGACAAAATTAAACACAAAAGAAATCATCTCTTCATTATTACCACCCAAAAGAAGAACATAATATTTGTTTTAAACCCAAAGAATAAATATTTATTAACTTATGAAATAATATAGTCATTTGTGTAGCATAGTTGAGAAAATTTATAAATTACTAAAAACATCCACAAAGTTTACCCAAACTATTTATCCAAAACTTCTTATGAACAAAGTAACCACGATCCAGTCAATATGTCTGTATATTTTACATACATTTTCCGAGTTTTCTAAACTTTTTCTTTTGTAGGGGAGAAGAACATTTAACATGAAAAGCCAAGAATTAATAGACTTTAAAAAGCAAGAGCCTTTCATCTTTTCAGTAATTTTTTTTCTCGATTTTCGAATCGACAGGATACATAAAAACATTATTCATTATATATATATTTCTACACATTCTATGGATTGAATTTGAGCTCTCTAACTATTGATTTAAAAAAACCACATTTAATATATTTTTAGACAATCTAAATAAAATTCTGTGAATTTTTGGGTCGAAAGTACAATTTTCGTCAAATTGCTTTTTGGATCAGACTTTTCTTAAACGAATCTTTTTACTTAAGTAAATTACGACATTTCATTGATTAAATCGGATTTTTTTTGGGGAAAATGACCCTTTAGATTTTATTTGGCAGCTTTGCACTGGTCACATACTCGATTTATGAATATTTTTTATGTAGATATAATCTTAAGTAGCTATCGAGTCAATAAAAAAAAACATCAGATACTTTTCATGAACATTTTTGAAAAGTTCATGAAAACTAGTAAATTTCTTTCCATCAGAGCGAAAAATTTTGAGTTTCAATTTAACATTTTTCTACGACTTTTATCCAAATTTTCCAAAAAGTATCTATTGTTTAGTTTTCTTGAGTCAGAAGGAGTATCTGAAAACGTTTTGATAAAAAAATATAGTTTTTATTTTATTTTTTTGTGGAAAATGACCCTTAAGATACTATCTGCCAGTTTTGCTCTAGTCAGATACTCGAACTGAGGGATCGTTTTCAGATGGTTTGGGAAAATCAAATGTTTTTTGATGTCGAAACATTTTTAATTAGGCGTCGAGTCAAGAAAACCAAACATCAGAATCAAATAGTCAATATTTTTTGTTCTGAACGAATTTTTTTTTGATTAAAATTGACATTTTTCATCAACTTTTCGCTATATTTTCGAAAAAGTATCTTTTTATTGAATCAGAAGGTTTAGATAAAACAAAATATTGTTTTTATTTTTTTTGGGAAAATCACCCTTCAGATACTATTACTAGATACTCGATCTGAGTGGTCGTTTTTGGATAGTTTGGGAAAATTAAATACTTTTTTGATGTAGATATAATCTTTAGTGTCTATCGAGTCAAGAAAACCAAGCATCAGATACTTTTCATGGACTTTTTTGAAAAGTTGATAAAAAATAGTCAATTTCTTTCCCTCGGAACAAAAAATTTTGAGATTAAAATTGACATTTTTCAATGACTTTTTTCCAAATTTTCTAAAACCTTATGAATGTTTTTTTTTTTTTTCGACTCATTAGAAGTATCTGAAAACAATGTAGTCGAATCTGTCATTTATTCAATTTTAATTTTCACATTTTCTAAAAAATGCAAAATGTATATTTTTTTGGCCAAAAATACAATTTTCGTTAAATTGCTTCTTAGATCGAACTTTTCTTCTACGAGTCTTTTTATTTAAGTAAATTAAGAAATTTTAATGATAAAAAAAACAATTGAATTTGTTTTAATTATTGATTGGATTGACAATTTTATACTTATTTTTAAGTAGGAATTTTGTTGGTATTTAAATAATGTGTACGTGTTTACATTGAACATAAAAATTTAACAAAGTAGAACATTAATGGTTTTCCTGTAAAAATGCACACTCAAATTTCTTGAAGTGGCTTAGAAATATGTGATTGATTTTGTTCAATTCGGATATTCTTCCTAATATTTATTGTAAGGAAATCCCTCTGATTCATATTTTCACAATTGTCCAAAATTGTTGTGCCATGAAAAATAAAATAAATCCGAAACGTATGAGCGATTTGGTTTTCTTGTACGCATTTTGTGAATATTCCGAAAATGTCAAAGGAAATAAAATGTGTGATGCTCACGAAATATTAGTCAAATTAAATACAATAAGCTATAACTCTCGAAAATTGTATTATAATAAGAATAATATATGTTGGAAATACAATTTAAATTAATAAATGTTGAGGTCATCAAAATATATAAGAAAAAAGGTTATCTTATGAGTTATTGAATGTTTAGAGAACTGATTTTAAAAATTAAATTTTTGAAAAATTACAGGGCACACCCATTATTTGCGAAAATTTCAAGTCTCTAGCTAGTTATAAGCTAAAATAAAAGGCTTCTTATTTGAATGAGCAAGCTGTTCATTAAAATATGTGGAATACGAACAATAATTAAATTATGTAAATTTTGTCTACCAAATATGTGGAGCTAAAGCGAATCGAAGGATAGGATTCTAATAATGCTTATGTTATGAGTGACTTCTCAATGTCTTAATGAAAGTACATCCTATACTTTCAAGAGAAAAGATGTGCGAGACAGATAGATGGTCAGCGATTTTATGGTTATAATGACTTTAGTAGGCGAATTGCTAATATTTCGGAAGCTTTAGGGTCCTTCTAGAGTTCTAGAGCCTAATAATTAATGGTTAATGGAGTTATTAAGATAGAACAGGAGCTGTTCAGGAGCGGAAAATGTATTCTGACTCTTGTTTTTTAGTTAGAACTGGAGCTGTAGTTTAGGGAGAGATATAAAACCTTCTTGGCCAGTGGACTGTATAGTATAGCAGGAGTGAAGAAAAGCTGGAATTATAATTTAAGTAAAACAAGTTGGAACTACTAATGTAATTCCATGTTTATTTCCAATTATAAGCTTAACGATACACAATTTTGTCTGACTATATAAGTAATATAATAGCTGGCGGGCACAAGTTTCCACCATGGCCATTGCATATATTGTTTGAGCCTTAAATATGAATTTCTTTGTTTAATTATATCTTTTTAAAATTGTTTGGTTTCCTTTTATTTTTTAACGTTTTCACAGGTAAAATTAAGTAGTAAAATTTACTACAAAACTTGTAGTAGATTTTATCGTGTAGTAAATTTTACTATAATTAGTAAAAATATCTGTTTTAGGTAGTAAAATTCACTACACAAGTAGTAAATTAGTTGTACAATTTATTATTACTGTTATTTTGTAGCAAAAATTACTACAATTTTACTATAATTAGTATAATAAGTTTACTAAAATAAGTTTTATTTTCGTATGATAGTAAAATTTACTAGTAAGTAGTAAAAATATTCCTTTTTTTTGATGAGTGTTCATTTATATTAATAGTAGAAATTACTACTTAAGAAATACTTTTCTTTTTACTACAAAAAGTAGTAATATTTACAATTATTAAGTAAATTCTTCTAGCATTGAAATCCCAGCATTAGCAATTTATGCATGTATGATTTTGATTGTGACTATGCACTTTAAGATGTTGGAACTTTGTCGAATTTAATGTTTGTTTTCAAAGCCCACCACAAACCTTACTTTACCAGTTGAGTTGAACAAATGTAAAATGTTAATAACTAAATAAAATAAAAGAAAATCTAATTCTTAAATAACGAGTAAAAAATATATTTTTATTTATTTTAATTGAGTTACTATTTCGAGTAGTAAAATTTACTACTTTTTAGTAAGTAGTAAAAGTAACTAAAATTTTACTATTTAAATGTAGGTTGGTTTTTGACAACTGAAGTAGTAGATTTTTAGTAAAATTTATTACTTATTTTTTTCTGTGCTGTTAGTTTTTACGTTTTTGATTTTTTTTGTGTTTTACTATTATTTATATATTTATATTATAAATTTTTTGTTTTATGTTTGACTTAAATGTTTTATTTAATTTTGTTATATTTCCATTCTCAATTTTTTCAGTATTTTTATTTATGTTTGGTTTTAATTTTTATTCGTTTTTAATGTTTAATGTTGTGTATTTGTTTGATTGTTCGATGTTTGATTTTTAATTTGAAGTTTTTATTTTATATTTATTTTGGTTAAGGCTTTTGTTTAATATTTGTTTCGTTTTTTAGTTCTTTTTGTTCTTACTATTATTTCTTAAATTATTTAATTTTGTTATACTTTCATTCCTAGTTTTTAGTTTATTTTTATTAGTTTATTTATTTTTAGTATTTATTGTAATTTTTTTAATGATTTAAAGACTTTTTTTTCATTTAAAGTGTTTTTTTTATATATTAAATGTTTCCAAATATTTTTGTTTAATATTCGTCAATTTTAGAGTTTTTTTTGTGATTTTCTTTTATTTTTTTTTTATTTTAAATTTGTGATATTTTTGTTTTTAGTTTTTGTTATTATTGTTTTGGATTTTATTTTTTGTTAATATTGTATTGTATTCTTCCTCTTATTTTTATGTTTTTAGTTTTGATTCTTTTTAATGTTAGTATTTGTTGGTTTTTGAAGTTCTAGTCTTTAGTTTTATTTACAGAATTTTTGTTCAAGAATAAAGATAAATATTTAGTTTTTTTCTTAATAATCAATATGGATTGTATTCATATATGTTCAAATCCATTCTGACAACACTTCCAGACTCCTCTCAATATTCAACATCCAATAATATTAATATTGCCTATCCCTATATTCAAATGACTTTCGGAAAACTTTATAATAGCCTCCTCACAATTGGTTAGAACAGTTTCCTAGACAGTCAAATGCTGTGGGTTCGAGTCACACCCTTGTCGTTGTTTTTTGATTATTCACAAAATGTTTTCATCTTTAAATGATTTAATTGGAGCATTACGTTCAATTTTAATGAGTTTAGTAATATTATATAGATTCTAACTCTCAATATTAATTCCTATAAGGAATATCAGCAGGGTTGGCAAATTAGCTACAGAATTAATTACATACAAAAATCAACTTTCTTAGCTTAGAAAATAATAATGTTTATTTAAATTAATTAATTACACTCTGAAAAAAATTAGTTGTAATATTTACTACTTTTTGTAGTCAAAAACCAACCTATACTTAAAATAGTAATTTTTGTAGGGAGAATAGTAAACATGTAGTAAATTTTACCACTCAGTCTGAAGTAAAATTTGTTACAACTTTACTATTTTCAGTACAAAAATTTACTATTTTAAATGTAGGTTGGTTTTTGACTATTTTAGCAGTAAAGTTTATAACTGATTTTTTTCTGTGCATGTTTAAATTACGTATGTAATTAGAAATGTTTGTAATTAATTGACAAACAAATTATGTCCTATGCAAATAAATTGCGTAACCCGATCAAGGAAATGTGTAGCTTTCTTCTTTGAAGTGTAGAATTTTTATCAATATATATAAATTAGTAAATTGAAAATATATAGGTTACACATTTCGTTTTTAATGTACGTCATTTTTAGTGTTTGTATTTCACATATTAGTTAAGTAAAATTGGTAAAATATAATTCAAGTTTCTAAATCAAGTGGTGCAGTCTAGAACTACGTTACATATTATTTCTAAAATTAAGTAGTCCACTCTAAAATGTTCACTTTCTTAGTCATATATGAAAAAGCTCATTTCCTTTTAATTTCCCCCTTCCTAAGAAACAAAATTTAAAATGGAAAACTTCAGAAATAAATCGTTAGCGCCACCTGTTGTGAACAATTTCCAATTCTAGTAATCTATAGACCTTTAAAATGAGTGAAAAATGTTATCTTCTTTTTTGTTAAAAATCATGAGCAAATTTTAGAAAAATGTCTATCGAGAATGTGAATGGTTTTAATTGTAATATAAGTTGACAAAACAAGTTTGATGTCAACTAAATGTTCTTGGTACAATAAATTTGTATTAGTTTTGTAGCTGATTTTTCTGACTCAAGATTTATCGCAAAACACCCAACACCACTTGCAGCTTTTCCTCGCAGAAGCATATTTAAGAACCCTTCAAAATTTAACCATAAAAAAGGAAATGAAAAAATTAAAAAGTATTAAAAACTCGAAACTCTCAAAAATCTTCTTAAAAACTTATTTATTAAAATATGTCACCAAGTTAAAAAGTTTTACAACAACTTATATAAAGAGAAAGATTATAAAAATCATTTCCCCAAAAAAAGTCTAAAGTTTAAGAGTTCACAAAACAAAGGTGTCATCTGAAACATGTTTATGCACATTGTCTTTGTAACATCAACTATGAAAGTGAAACGAGTCATCTCATCTGCAAAAAATCCATTAAACCCACAATCAGATACAAAGAAAAAGCGAAACAACTAAAGAAACCGTCATTAATCTTTTCTCTTGCTTTTTTCCTTTTGAGTAAAGTAGCGAAAATATGCACTTCCGAAAGAGAAAAGAACTCTCATAAAAAATAAATTATCCTTTTACAAAGGTTCAACCAAAGCAGTTATCTGCTTATATTCTCGATTTCTTCTGTTCCCCCTCTATTTTTAGAATACGAAGAATACGATGCACTCACAGTTACAGATATATAGTCACAGTTATAGTCATAGTCACAATCACCAAATTACAATTGCACATGTATTGTATGAAGCTGAAAGATTGTGTTGTGTGCACTCTACGTCATTTCTGCCTTCTCGATGCACTATAATGCCGAGAATTTGGGTCAAACTTGAAAAACTACGTCACACAACGACCCATATTGTATGTGTTTCTTTGTATGGGTTGTTGCATCAATGAAACCATACCTGTGTTTGTGAACTAAACGTTTCAATGAACTTTTCATTGATCGGTGGGTTCTTGGTTTCTGGTCTTCTTCTTATGTTCCTCTTCTGTTCTTGTTCATTGTGTTCATCCTCATCAAACATCCACACATTTGACACGATTTGTTCTCTCTTTCGAATTGAAGTCGTAGGAAAACCTTTCTATACAAAAATGTATCTGTGATGTGATGATTTTTTTTTTGTTATGCTGTTGTGCACAGCACATTCAAGGATTCTATTATGGTGAATCAGAAGCTATTCTGTATTCTGTATACGATGCGTCATTATGGTGTCCCTTATAGATAGATGCGGTGTTGCATCTGATAGATACATTCTGCATTTTTATGTTTCATATAAATCTATTTATCTATTGAACTGATTTGATTGACGCAGATGAATTGAATGCTTGCTTACTTATTGTATTCAGTTTTTAGGAGATTGATTGTGGGAATAGTGGTTATTGTGGGACTCGAAATCGATGTGGCTGTGAGAGTAATTATGGAGATGGAATTTGTTTTCATTTTAATGTGAGTTGATAAGTGGGGGGAAATTATAAATGTTTAGCCTTTATTTAGTTTGGGTTTGATGGATTTAAGTATTGTTATGTGGTCAATTTTAAGATTGTCGTCAAATCTTTTCTTTTTAATGTTGGCTTAACATTGTAGAATTAAGTAAATACTCTAAAAGTATGCAAAACCACTATTTTGTAATGGTCTCCTAAAATTAGTCAATCTTTTATACAGAACAGAGATATTTTCAAAAGTGCGAATACATTTTTTTCAAATCTTGCTGAGCCAGACCTATGTTTTAAGTACTAAGATGATGAATCTAAAATCAATGTTAAGTCTAAGTTAGTCGTTGTAGTGTTGATATAGCCTATAACGGTATTTTGGGATTTGAAATTTGAATACTTTAATTTTCAGTGTATTTCCCAGTATTTGTATTTGTTTCTTTGATCAAAATTCAAAAATATAACAAAAGTCCTTTGAAAAATTAAACAAATTTCAAAGTCTACATAATTTTCTTTTCCTCATTACTTTTCATAAAACATTTTGTGTCATATTTGTTTAATATATTTTTTATTTTAACATATATAAATTGTATTATCTATAATGAAAATTCATCCAAATTAATTGAAAGAATGTCCAATTTTTTCTGAATTCACGAATTTATTGAATTTGAGTAAAAACTGATAACTCTAAAAATTCTATATGATACAATAAAAATAAAACAATTCGTATAGGTTAATTCGAACTCCTTAATTTTTATTGGCTAATAATCACAATTAAACCGAACAAAGCTTGAAAGTGTTCGGGATTAGAATTAGAGTCTTAGGATCAATACTATTATTGATTTTAAATAAGAAAGCTAGTTGAAAATTAACTATAAAAATTTGTCAGCGAAAAAAACTAAAAAAATATGTTGAATTTAATCTAAAAAAATCTTTTGAAAGATTTTGCTCTTTTGAAAGTCTGAAGAAATTTGGTCATTTTCAATCTTCTTAATTTTCATTGGATACAACTAACCCATTTCATTACAACTAACCCGAACCAAATCTCGCGATTGATGATGATGTTTCCCTTGTT
>JXPG01029979.1:0-16240 GCA_001015175.1 Megaselia abdita
CCGGGATACCAAAACCTACCTGCACAGTAATGCAATTTAAAATAATTAATAATATTAGTAAATACAAAACAAACATAAAATATTATGTAAAATAAAGATAATTCGACTAAGAAATATTATAATAAAAATCAATATTATTTTAAGTGAGCACATAAGCATTACAATCTTGGGAAATACCACATAAACTACATAGTAGTTAATCCCGAAAAAGTATCTTTTATTAACTAGAAACCACGCTTAAACGCATTACATTTTCCAGATGTCATCAAGATGGGATGATTTAATCCTATGTGATCCTATAGTAGTAGAAAAATGCGTCTTCAGCTTCAGATTAGTAAGCAAGTGAAATATAGATTTAATGCAATGAACAAGTCGATCAGAGTTGATAAAATACCAGTTCGTAGCCGCAATTTGGTGTGATCTCCATCTGTTGTGGCTTTTTGTTGTTGTTGAAGACTTTGAAACCACTGAAAGAAAGAGTATTATGCCGGTGACGTCATATTGGTGAGAAGACAACGAAAGTTTCTCAGCACTCTGATTCTCTAATTCATCAAAATTACTCTCGCTAAGGTTATAAACCAGGCAAATATTTTTAGAGCACTAGTAAGCGAAGTATTTGGGCGTTATTCTGGACATTAAACTGAACTATAGTCGTAATATGGATGCTCTCTTTGGTGCTTGAAAGCTTGCTCATATGGGCATGGATCAATTTTGCTTTATATAAGAATGTAACTGTGTGTAGAGTCCCAAGTAACCATATGCTGTCATGAGACTGTCAAATGACTGTAATATGACATATTACTGTAATATGACATATTACTGAAATTGAAAAAAATTAGATACCTTCCANCATATGCTGTCATGAGACTGTCAAATGACTGTAATATGACATAGTTGTCAGGACCGTGACAGTCACAAAAATCGTCACTATGTCATCAATATGACCCGTACACGATGTCATAGTAATATAAGTATCGAAAACTCTCATTGAAGTATTCTGGTGACTCGATGACGTCAACTGAAATTGAAAAAAATTAGATACCTTCCATCCCCTATTTAATAATCCCAATCTTTTAACCTCGCCCAAACCTAACCAAAAGAACAAACATAGAAATATTTTATACATAGTATAAGTAAGATTTTTTTGATGGAAGATTGAAGAACAAATACTGCAATAATTAGAGCAATAACGTTCTTAAAGAAAACATGTTTGTATGTCTTATTTAGTTTTAAGTGTTAACGATGCTTAACAGAATAGTTGTTAGGTGATGGGCTCGGTCTACATGTTTGTAATACAAAGCTTTTATCTGAAAAATTCTATAAATTTGTAATATTAGTTTTGTAATTGTATATTTAAAAGTATTCGATTTTTTATATTTTTTGAAGAACAATTTAACAATCTATAAAAGTATTTTGCATATAGAGAAATAAAATATATTATTTAAAATTACAAGATCTAAGAAGGGCTGATGTAATTAGAGAAAAGTTATTTATATTAAAAAAACATAAACATTAAAACAACATTGTATTTTTGTTATATTAAATCTCAAAATAAATATAGGATGTTATAGAGTAAGCTTTGCTCGAAGGTTACACTAAAGAATTTTGCAAGACAAAAATTGATTTAAACAATAAAATTATTATCTGGAAATACTTGATTATAGAGGTTTTTCAAACACTTCCACACTCAATCACTTTTACCGTTGTATAAAATGTATTGTATTATTTACCGGATGAATGTGTAAAAGTTCTTTAACAGATTGACTTAATTAATTAGATCTTCCACTATTCGTAAATTAAATTTATACTTCACAAAAAATAGAAGCCAATTAGAATCACAACAAACTCAAACATGAATCCCAAAGAGTACTATGACGAAAAACGCAAAACTGACTAGATTTGTAGGTGATAANAGTGTTCTTTGCTCAATGTGTAAAAGTTCTTTAACAGATTGACTTAATTAATTAGATCTTCCACTATTCGTAAATTAAATTTATACTTCACAAAAAATAGAAGCCAATTAGAATCACAACAAACTCAAACATGAATCCCAAAGAGTACTATGACGAAAAACGCAAAACTGACTAGATTTGTAGGTGATAACTGACTACAACAATAGTCTTGACCTGGTTGAAAAATAGCAAAAAAATACAACCAAATCTTGAAAACAACCGAATTCGCAAAATCAAATATACATTTTTAGGGAAAAATTTCCAAACGCCCGACACCGTAGGCAAACAAAAATGTATATTTTCGTCATTCCAACTAAATTTAGTTAACAAAATATTTACTCGAAAATCCCATCAATACAATATAATTAGCACTGGTTAACTAAAATCCCACATATTGTAAACAAGAAGTGTAAATGAATGAACGATGGTGGTAGAGACTCTCTCTATAAAAGGTTCGTACTTTCGTTACTTGTAATAATTCGATAAACATGTTCAAATACGTAAGGTGGCTTATTTTCCCGTGATCTTGTGAATGACTATTTTTATTTTTTTAAGGTTTTAATTGGAGTTTTTGTGAGTGGCTGCTTAGCTTTTCCAGTGGAGAAGGAGCTACTGCCAATCAACCCCGATGTAATCAGCGATCCTAAGCCCATAGAAAAGATAATACCGATCACGGATCCTAAAGAAATCGAAAAAATCAAAAGAGAAATACCAGAACCAACTGAAAAGACTACACAGCTAAGACAAGATTTCTTCCCAGTGAATGTAAACATTCCTAGTTATCCTCTACAACAACAAGCTCCGGTCGCTGCCTCATTGAAGAGCAAACGTAACGTCCAAGAGGAGCATAAAGAGGCATTACCAGTACCATCTATTCTATCACATGAAGGACATAAAGAGACACCATTGAAACAACAACAAAATGAACATAAAGAAGTGGTACCAGTAGTATCTACTCTACCATTGCATCCAGTCCAAGGACCTGAAAGAAAGGAGGATGTAAAACGTGATATACCAGTCCCATTGGAACCAAAACATAAACACGAACACCATCATGATGCAGAAGAAAGTGAGCACGTTCATCATCACGAACATAATGAGGACGAAAAAGAACACACATCCACCAGCCATGAAGAACAACATGTGCAAAGAACAAGACCAATTCCCGTGGCTGAACTGTTTGGCAGGAAACACGAGTAAGTTTTAATTGCAATTACATCTCAACTATTTTTATTTGACTAAATTATTTTATTTGATGTTCTATTTGATGATTCACTAAAGGGATACGGCTGAGTTCGTTCGAAATGATGAGTTTTTTTTGTACCGCAAGTAAGAATAGTGAATAAAAATTTTTAAAATTTTGAAATTTACGGTTTGTTTTAATTGTTTGTTTTTATGAGGGTTTTGATTACTTATACAGTCTATAGGTGAGGTTTTTTTTCGATAAGTATTAATTTAATTGATCTTTCGATGCTCTCGTATCAATTCTCACAATATATACTCTGAGAAGAATTAATTTCTCTTTACTATCTTTGGTAGAGCTTTTGATAAATTGCTGAATTGAGAACAAGCAAGGAAACTTCACTGCTCAAATTTGGAGGTGTAAATCATTACACCATAAATAGGTGTAGCGAAAACTGCCAACCTGTCGTTGTTAATTCAGAAAAACATTCTAATAAACTGGAGCTATACTTACTTTATTTTGATAATTTCAAAACATTTTGTTGAGAAGATCTTAAGAGCGAGTCGTAAGCATTTTAGTATTTTGTAGTTAAATATTTAATGTTTCTAAATAATAATAAAAGAGGAATTTTATTACTATAGGTTCTCATCATTTGGGCCTATTTTGTACTGTTCATTAATACAATATTATTAAAAAGGTCTAATCGGTTTAAAGTTAAGAAAATAATTAACATTTATTTAAAAAAAATTAAATAATCTAGAATACAGAAAAGACAAGGCTACTATTACATTTTAGAATAGAGCTTCTTCTTCAACACTGCATCTGTAACGGTGGTTTTTAAAATGCCCATAGATCTTGAATGATGTTCAATAATTGGTCCAACCATGTTTCTTGAACTGCTGAATTCCATGTTACTGCACCTCCGGTCATAATGAATACAAAGCCGGTCGGTCTTCGGGATCACTAGGGAAATCGGTATCACAATATCCAGTGACTTCCAAATCGAACTGTTTCATTTTTGTGTAGACGAGTTTTTCCTGCGATTCATTGAGCTTGTCCATGGCAATTGTTAAATTTTCTGATATAATTTACAATAATACATACATACACATACAATAAGCTCTTGATATTTTGAATGTTTACAATATCTTCCTTTTCTGGTTTCGAAAACTTACGTTGCATGTCGATCGGACTTTGATATTAGATTACAATCCTGCATATTAAATCTTTCGAGCAAGCCATTTATATACTTCTCTTGGTCAATTTGAATAGTTCCAGCTTTTCCATCTTTTGACAAACGAATCGAAATTAAATTGTTTGCTTTTCAAATGTCTTTCATGTCAAAAACGGTCATTAAATTTGTTCGTAAAAATGATTAGATCATTAACATAAACCTCAAACAAAACATCATCCTGTCACTAGCGATTTTGTAATATAAGCAGTAATCGGCTTTAGATTGTTTCAGTCACAACTTTTTGAAAGCATTGTCCAATGTCTTGTTCCAGACTCGGGATGACTATTTTAGACCGTAGATGGATTTCTTCAGTTTCAACACTTTCCCCTCAATACGATCAAATCCTTCTGGTGATTGAAGTAGATTTCTTCCTACAATTCCCCTTGTAGGAATGCAGTGGTAGGGTAGGCATATTAATCAAGAAACGGATTGTCTCATACCTCACAACCGGTGAAAAAGAATCGTTAAAATCGATTCCTTTTTTTCTGATAGAATCCTTTAGCAACTAACCTTGCCTTGTATTTATCCAGTTCTCTGGAAGTACCTCGGCCTCATCTCCAAAAACGTGTTTTCGGATTTTTGGTCGAACTTTCTACGTTTCTCCTCCCGATACATGAACCATAGCTGTAACTCCAAAAATTCGAATGTACTTCAGGTTTTGTTTCCTGTTCGAAAACATTTGTTTTTCATATATTCGTATTTTTATTAACAGTTTTACTTACTTTTACTTTTGTTCTAAAATTTATGAATGAATCTTAACAATGCCAATTCAAATGTTTACAAGTAATATCCGTGTCTATATAATTATACTAAAATTTTATCAAAATAAACTGAACATTAATAGTAGTAACAATTTTGAAGCTTTACGAAAAGTTGTCTCTGATATGCCTGAGGTTCGCGTAGTTATTTAGTAAAAGTTTGAAGCATGAGTTCGTGGTTATATGGAATGCTTAAATTTCAGTGTTTATAATGGTAAAAAAACTAAAGTTATATTTACGAGAGACATTTAGAAATATCTTTTTCTTTCCTTGTCAGAAAGCTGAAAAGACAAACAAACTATAATCTGAAGAAATCAAATAAATCTTTGCTCAATTCATAAACATCACAAATTTGAATGAAGAAAAAACCTTAAAAAATCGTTATTAGTGCGTGTATATTAAGTAACTTTTTCTGGGGCTGAGTCTCAATTCCAAAATACATATACAAAAATCCTCAAACTTTAAAGATTCATTTACTCACCAAGACTTCTTAGATACAGCTTCTGTTTTTACCGCTTTTCAGAACACTATCCATTTCTTAGACTTTTTAGAACAAAATCGAATCACAATTCGCACTCACAACATTTTGTTTTTTAATTCTATATTTTTTTGCGCAAATTACACAATGCTTTATGAGAAATACACGTAAAACGAACTAAATTTTATGATTTTAATTTGTAAACAAAAACAGTTATCAAATATCTATGACAGTAAACTTTGTTTTGAAGTAGAATGCCTATAGTGATTATACCTTTAGTTTTTAGTTAATTCTTATTTTCAGCGTATTTAAAATATATTTTTAAAAAACGGACGATCGATTGTAAAATTAAATTGGAACACCATTTCATCTATCTTTTTCTTGGTGATAGCAGAAAAAAACATTAAATAAAAATTGCAAATGGAAACAAATCAGTGAGCTTCTACAAAATCATTCTTTTACGTTTTTTTCAAACAAATAAAAATGGTGGAACTTTAATGTGTTTAAAACAAGCTATTTTTACACGAATTAAGATGTACGCTATTCAGTTGGTTCAAGAATAGAAAGAAACTCAAACCTTTTTACGTTTTCTATAAAAAATCTATGTTTTGCCATCCTAGTATTTTATATAATTATTTCACGGCCGTGAAATTAATAGAAATTAATTTCCATATAAGTAGATTGCAAACATTAACTATACTATATGTTATACACGCTGTCATCTATTAAAGTAATTACATAACAGTAACAACCATGATATCAACATGAAAATGTTCAAGTAGACCCATCTTAGCGTATGCTTTTTTACTGTTAAAATAAACCAAAATCAATCTTTCCTTCTGGAATAAATCTCCAAGATATTTTATTATATTCTACATAATTGAATTCTATTAAAAGGAAAATTGCATTTCCTGGAAAACCAAGCACTCGAAAGTTTTAGTCTAGAGTCCTCCAGAGAAATTCATTTTTTAACCATTCAACGTACTATGGTTGACGAAGCAAGTGGGAAGGACTCTTTTCGTGGTTACTGGTATCGCTCTCACCTCACCTCATGAAAACAGAAGAGCCTCTTAACTTGAAATAAAAAGTATTTTGTTTGTATTTGCATAATGTAGAAAGACGAAGGCAGAGACAAATACCTTTGAAACAATATGACAAAAAAACAACATTAAATAAACTTTATTTAACAACAAATTTTATGGTAAAAATAAAAGCGAGTTAATGATTTGAATATTAAAATAAGAGAAGAGAAGAACGTACCGAACCGAAGCAGCCGTTGAATAGAAAGTATATGCTAATTTTATATCCCTCTTTGCATTTATCTTACAAATATCTCTGACTCTCTAACATAGTTTTAATTATACCAATACAATATCTGTGAACAATCTGGTTTGGTCGCACTGAAGAAATTTTTCGGGATTCGTGCAGATACATGACTATGTGAATAATTATTTCAAGTTTAATTCGGCCTCATGTAACATTTAATTCTAATTCTGTTTTCAAATAGTTGGTTCGTCTATTTTTCATTCTATTTTTTAGCTTATTTATTTAAGCGAACACTTTTTCCCGTTTTTTAAACTAAAATATTAAAAAATTAAGCTTCCATAGTTAACTTCCAGGTAACGCTTGTATTCTAAAATAAAGAAATAAAAATGAAATATTGTATGGGATTCATTAAAATATATTTTTTTGGTTCAGATATTGTTTTTAGCTATATTAATTGTATGTAAGTGTTCAATATAAAAATACTAAATTGAAAAGTTTCTTTGAAATACGGACACATTATAAAAAATCCATAACTATTAGAGATGCAATATTTTAAACTTTTAAATATTTTGAATAATTAATAATAGACGATACAAACGTTTAACAAAAATGATATATTTAAGGAGTGTAGTATTCTACTTTGAATTAATTTATATTATTTGGATTTTTGTAATGCACAAGGTTTGGAATTCAAACAATATTTTAAATTATATTTTAAACAAAAATGTTAGTAACTTTAAGAGTGAATGTTTGTGTTAAAAATTATAAAAAACTGGTTTTACATTTTCTGAAACTGAATACTTATCTTCGAATTTGTTTTTATTGTTTATATATTTTTTTAAACATTCCATAAATTTCACTATTCAATTTTATTTTATCAATCAATATATATTTGTTTAGTTTTACAATTCTTAAATTAAATATTTTTAAGGAAATATTAAAATTACAAAAACAAAAATCAGCTTAGACATTTTATTTTGAAAAGAATAAATTTTATTCAATAGAATTCTCATTATTTGAAATCTTACAACATGGAATCTTACTGAATTTTACTAAGTTTTCTAATTCAAAATATAAAAGTATTTACATTTTTTATTATTTTTAATGTTCTTGAAATATTAAAATTTGTATTTTTTTCTGAAAATGTTGCTTTTAAATCTACATTAATTTTAAATCTCTCTTTGATTCATAATTTTTCTTTCCATATAAAAGTTTGAATATCATAAAATTATTGTTGTATGTTTGAATTATTAATAGTAATCATTTAGTGAATATAATAAATTATTTACAACACAAATCTAAGCATTCCACTTTTAATTTTTTTAACATACCTTTTTAAATAAAATCTAATAAAACCTTCCTAAGAATTTTAAAAGTTTGTCTTCTAAACTCAAAATCTAAAAATATTAATATTATAAATAATCTAAATTTTATTTAGAATGGCTTACTGCAGATTTTTTGCCTTTTGTTTATTGAAATGGTTTCCGAAATATAAATATTCCACTGGTTATAATGGTTATAAAAAATTGCGTTTTCTATTATTTTTTAAACAAAAAACACATATTTTGAGCCCTAAGAAGCCCTTTTATAAAATATATATATTTATATTTCCAATTTGTTCTTTTTTTTTAATATTTGAAGTTTATTGCTTTAAACATTTGAATAATAAGTAATAATTTGATTAATTTTCGTTTTGTAAATTAATGTATATTTATTTTATATTAAAAAAATTGTGAATTAAATTAGTAGTTTAACTATCCATGTTGTATAATAGGTGTTAATTTTTTGAATAATCCAAAAATTTACAAAAATCTTACATTAGATTTATTAAACAATGGTAAGTTTTATAAATAATTTTGGTTTTTAATAAATTTTTATACTATAAAGGCTATAAAATATTCTATTTTTTTTAAATTTTGTAAATAAAATTCTCTAAAATATTTTATAAATTAAAAAATATATAGACAAGTTTTTATATTTAATATGATTAAATCTCAAGACACACTATTAAAATATATATTTTTTAACTTTATATGATAATATATAAAAATTATATGAATTTAATATTATTCACACATATGATTTTGAAATATTAAAATTACATTTTTGAAATAAAAATTTAATATTATAATTTCGATTATAAACCAAAATTATATAAACAAATAACAAAAATTACTTTTATTAACTTTATATCTTTTTTTTACAGTCACTCGCAGAAAATGTCTGAATACTCTATAACGTCGAAAATATCGTCAATAAANATATGATAATATATAAAAATTATATGAATTTAATATTATTCACACATATGATTTTGAAATATTAAAATTACATTTTTGAAATAAAAATTTAATATTATAATTTCGATTATAAACCAAAATTATATAAACAAATAACAAAAATTACTTTTATTAACTTTATATCTGACATACTTAATAAAATTAGAATTTTGTTACATCGAATCGCTTTGCAATTTATTGTAAATTTTACAGTCACTCGCAGAAAATGTCTGAGTACTCTATAACGTCGAAAATATCGTCAATAAATACTAAATATTATAAAGCGCCTAAATGACTTCGTTGTGATACTCCTGATGTTACGCTTATCTCTGATGAAGCCATATTATTATATTTTACCATTTTCACTTTCGCACTAAGGTACGAAGATTTTCAATTTAGGATCAACAGAGGAAATAATTTCTTTTAGAAAAAAAAACCATTGAAAAGTCGGCTTTATTAACATTTTCTGAAATTACGAATAGTTGATAAAAATGTAATATTTTATGTATTATTAAAAAAAAAATACTTGTTTTAAATGTGCTAATAATCTAAATCAAAATGAATTCAATTAAAATTCGAGAAATATTGAATCCCAAGAAACTTTTCGATACTTAAATTTATTTAGAGAAGTCAAATCTGTATTTTGAATGGTTGGATAGTAGATGGGTAGTTATAATATACTAATACTTTATATTAACGGTCCTCGTTATTTTTAAGGAAACAAGACAATTTTAAATTAAGTAATTGCCTTTAAAAATTATTACTTATTGACAGTATAACATAAAAAATTATATTTTCAGTCACTGCATATCTTAATTAATAATGTAAAAGTGTTCATGAAAAACCCCTCAGTGTGCTTAGTTAAAAAAAAAAACAATTTCTTTTACCACTCAAAAAAAGAAAACATTCCACGAATTTCGAATAAAATTTGTAAATCATTTGTGTTTTAAAAGGGATTTGTTTTCCTTTTTATTGTAATTTAATCCGGTGAGTATTGAATTGAATATGTAGCCGAAATAAAGTTCATTCAGTCCATTACATTTAAACTATGGTCGATACGGTTGATGTTATCTCTCCACTTCGCTTTTTCGGTGGTTGCTTGTTGAAAAGAAGTTGGTGTCTCTTATAAATTACCAGATGGTAGTTGTTATTCTTATAGGGCGACTGAAAAATAATCTTCGAAATTAAATCCCGTTTTATATGCGAAAAACGTGTGATATAACCAACCAACTGTTACTTTATTTTAACTTCACAAATAGCGAAGGAAAGGAAACAGCCAGCATCCTTCCTTTTGAATTTATCTGTTTTTTACATTTTAGGTAGGTTGAATGAGACTGGTTACTATGGGAAGTCTGGACAAGGGTGGATATACGTTATTTCTCTTTTAGTAGTAGGGGGACGGTCGAGCATATTAATTACCCACAATTATAATTACAGTGTTTTACGATGTTCTTCTGCTGTTTAGGTTTGTTATTTTTTGTTTAATATGTTAAATACTACTTCTTTCCACTTGAGTTGACATAAAAATTATATTTGTTATTGTTTCTACAGTTACTTTATATTGGCTCTATTAAATCCTAAAATCGGACTTATTTTTAAAAAATAACAAGTTCATAATAATAAAATAATTAAAGGATACAATAAATATTATATTATTACAATTTACAAATTAAATTCATTAACTAAATATTGACTTACGTAACTATTGAAGTTATAAGTTACATTTTATCTTTCATACAGCATATGGATTTCTAAGAACTATAATTAATAAATTGTAATTGTTTAGGTAAAAAATACTTACCAATTATAAACATGTAAGTAATCCATAATTTTTTACATCTTAACAACGCTGGTTATAAACATGTATTTACACATTTAAAAAAATATTTACATTTCAGAAAAAGTTTTAGCATCGAAAATATGATCTGATTTTCAATCTTTATACGGCTTTAAACACCCACCCAAAAACACCTTAAGCACAAGTTTTAAAATTTGGGTTTGAATTTGGAAATACAGTGAAATCCCCAAAAGTTAACCAAAAAGGTCATCACACAAATTTAACTTATTAGGAATTTGGTCAGCAATAAAAAAAAAAATTAAAACAATTTTACATTACCAAATCTAGTATTTCCAAGTTTTTGAAAAATGTTAGTTGAAAAGTGAAGTGTTCAACAAAATATATTTATTTTTGAGGATTATTATAACGAAAACTTAAGTTTATTCAAAAGTAAACTCAAAACGTTTCAAAAAACATTTTCATTACAAAAAGTATTCTAAATTAAATATCTATTTGAAAATCGGTAAACGTTTCTCTAAAAATAATTACCTAGCCTTGTTCAAACGTCCGGATAAGTATTTTCTTCAAATGGAATAAGAGACCGGTCTAAATTTATACAAATACCGATTGTAATTCTCAAATTTCAAAGAACTTCTTAGTCATCCATGCCGACCGAAATCAGGAAATCAGACACAGGAAAACTGAAAGCTCTGGGTTTTTAGCGTGAACAATCACCATCATCGTAAGCTTGTTATCACCAGTTGCATTTTAATAAATATGAACTGTGACCCTTTGCTTTTGAAATTTGAAATCGTGTTCACTTCTTTTCTCGCTAATAACATGTGTTTTGTTTTGATCGGACTTCTAAAATAAGCCCGTTTCACCACAATTATAAATCAGGCATGGCGAAAATTGTTTCTATTTATTTTTCGAGATTTTCTTCACTGTTATAAAAACCTGTCTAGATTTGATCAAAAGTAGTACTATACATTTACTTAATTTTACTTTTGATAGAAATTAGTAAAATAGGCTATAACGCACTCTGTTGGAGAATTGCGCAAATTTGATATCAAAATCAAATAAATAAAACAACAGCGCTCTCTATATGTTTGAATAGGTTTTGAAAACCGACACCATCGACATATATATTAAAACGGTATAAAAATTCCTTAGATATTTTTATGAAAAATAAAAGCAACAAAATTTCTTTAATTAAACAAATAAAACTACAAAAACTAAATTTTATATAAAAAATTTCCTTTACTTTCCTAACAGTCTGTTCAAGGCTTATGAACAAATTTCAGTTAAAATTTTATATAGAACAAAATGATTAAAACCGACCACCTACAAAAACTTTTCTTGACCAGTGGATCACCTCAGTTTCTTTTCTGAAATGTTTAGGACATACTCTGTGTGATCACGAGTAAAAATATTATATGCATGTTTAAAATAATCCTAACAGTCGGTTAAAATTTTAAATAGAACAAAATGGTCCACCGACCACCTAAAAAAACGTTTGTTGACCAGTGGATAACTTCCACACTCAGTTTCTTTTCAGAAATATCTAGGACATACTCTGAGTGATCACGATGAGTTAAAATTTTATATTTTAAAAATAATCTCAACAGTCCAAAAAATCTGTTCAATATTTATGAACAAATTTCAGTTAAAATTTTATATAGAATAAAAGGGTCAAAAACGTTTCTTGACCAGTGGATCACTCTTAACTCAATTTATTTTCTGAAATGCCTAGGACATGTTCTGAGCCATCGTGAGTCAAAGTTTGAAGTTTTTAAAAAAAACGCAACAGTCCGGAAAATCTTTCCAAGGGTTATGTATTCCAATTAAAAAGCAATTTTAGTGAAGCAGCAATCTAAAGTTTTTTTAAATAGTGAATATTCTTTATCGACACAAACGGACTTTTAATGACTTCCAGCATTATTTAGTTGGAATTGATTCGATTTTAAAGCTTTAAAAATACAAAGAATCTTACTCACCGACAGAAAAAAGTGATGGTCATTTCCGTATATAACGTACATTGTCGAACCAATTTGAACTGGCTCTAAAATTCCGAATACAAATTCCATTAGCAATGAAAACATAATTTTTTGGAGTTAACTTATTTGGGGGTTAACTTATGAGGAATTTCACTGTACACTTAAAACGTAAAGATGAGAAACCGATTTTTAGAGCAACCACTTTTGAGTATGTCATCTTTGAAAAACAATGTAAATTGCAGAATAGGCTGGCTCCTCGGTGGCCTCAATAAAACCAAGCTGCAGCCATATTAATAGCATTCAAAGAAAGTTAAAAGTCCAATCTGTTCTTCTAAACATAATAAAATAAATTTAAATCATAATAGCATAATCTTTCCTCATTGGAAGTGCAAATTTGTTTTCAGCTCAGGGCGAATTTCTGCTGTCAAATACAATTTCTCATACGAGTATTTTAGCCCCTTCCCCAATTCTAAATTTAAATCTATATTAGATCACAAGAGTACTATGTTTGATTATTTATCCAAAAATCATCTTTTATAACTCCCATATAATTTGTGTGGAAACCCACCACTGCGCAACAGAAAAAAAATCAACAAGCAATAAAATATACAAAGTAAAAAGTTTAAAGAGTCCAAAAAGGAAAGGTTTTAAAATTCAATAAAAGAATTTCGAAAAATATTTAATCGTTTGTGAAATGACTGTTTTTACAAAATTATTTCTTCTCCAGGTTGCGTCGTTCTGTTCTCTTGTGTCTTCTCTTCTTTCCTTCCCTGCTTCCTAACTTTATTAAAAATTTATAACTACTTGAGAAGATTTCTCTATAAATATCGTTGGCGTAGCTTGTACAATGATGACGAGGATGGGGTGGTTGAAAAACTTATGGAACGCGAGAAGGAGAACACAATTCTTCAGGTGAAAGAAAACTAAGCAGTGGGGTAGGTTAAGAGTTGTGGAGAGAGGAATGATTTTTATAATCATTTTTAATTATAATTAAAAGGATAAGATAAATGTGACAGGTTCTGTTCCTTAACTCAAACTTTTGAAAACTAGTAAGTAACATCTGCTAAATACCAATTTGATAAGGCATTGGTCTTGAACATCATACACACACAATCTTAATACAATGAACATTAAGATGATGATATAAAATAGATATTTAGCATCCCTCCTAATACCGAACAAATTAGAGGCAGATTTTTAGAAGTTGGGAGAAGGGTTCTAGATGTTAAAAGTTGTAAATGCAGAAATGATTTTAAAAGCTGAAAACTGTTTAGTCCATGGGATCTACGGATTTCAATGCGAAAAAAAGCTGTACAATTTATTAAATAAATAATGTTCTATTTAAATATATTATATATTTTGCTAAAAACATTGTTGTTTTTGGATTTAAGAAAAATATTTATAAATAAACATAAAAAGCAAATAATATTTGGTCTAAACTGGCATTTTCATTTTAAAAAAACTAAGAACTATATTTTTGTATATAAAGGTTTTAAGATACTCCTTCTGAGTCTAAAAAACTGAATATTTGATATCTTTTCGAAAATTCAAAGAATTCAACAGCACTACTGTCTACCAAACACTGTACAAAAGATGGAATATTATTGTATGCTTTGGAGCCCTCAATATATAACTCATGTTGACAGATTAGAATCGATTCAAAAAAAGTTCATAAGAATAGTTTTACAACATTTCCCATTTGAGGATCCTATTCATCTCCCATATATATATTTTTTTCTATCTAAACTTTTCATATACTCATTCTGAGTCTATATTCGCCATTTTCGAGAAAAGTAGATAAAAATGTCATTTTGAGTCTTAAAATTTTTCCTTATCACGAAAAAAAGCAGACTGCTTTTCAACAACTTTTCAAAAATATACATGAAAAGTATCTGATGTTTAGTTTTCTTGACTCGATTACTTACTGTAGGGTTTGAGTCCCACGAGCTTCAATCACGATACTTTTATTTAAATACTGCATTCTTTTAATAAGCCAACTTATTGACCAACCAATAAAGTAAAAGGTACAGAGATATAGGATGAACTCAAGGAATTGAAACAAAAGTCAACCACAACAATAATGTTTTCAGGCGTAGGTTCGAATCCCATCTTCACCGTCATTAACCAACATTTTAAAAATAATTTCTGGAATCGTCAGAGTGAGAGGAGAGACTGCTAGCTAGTATAACAATTTATTTTAAATTACAGAATTTATGAATTTAGGGAAATCTGATTTTTATTTTTACCACCAAAATTCATAACTACGAAAAATGCATTTGTTTATGAGTATCACAGAAGAGTAAGACAGAAATTAATGAATGAAAATATTGAAGACGAATAAAGTAATCCAATAAATCCATCAGTGCTATTAACATTATATATTAGTTAAATGATATGACCTAGGACCAGCAGTTAAGATGCAGAGGCTCAAAACCCACCGTTTTCATTTAAATGAACGTAAGGCTAAATTATCAATTTTATTTTCGTAATCTAAATCCTAAAATTGACTACAAAACAGCATCTGCACTGAACATTACTTCAACACAAAATTACCCAAAAAGGTAATTCTAAACAGAGTACTTGAAATTCCAGAATCCTTAGTTTCTATTTGGAAAAATTACTTTACTAATTTTAAAGTTTCTAAAATATTAAAAACGTATTAGGAAGCATAAACGGAAAACTTTGTAACTTTCCAACAAAATATCCAGTGTTGCCGTTTAGTAACTTTATAGTCAAGAGACTACAAAAAATATGTGATAAGCAACGTTCGAAATTGCAAAATACCCTACAACCTACATTACTACTACATTAAATAAACCCGGCAAAATTGTAAGTCTTGGTGGGAAGTTTGAAAGTTTACTTGTTGCAATTCTTGATCGGCTGGTATTTTAAATTTATTTTATTTTGGAGCGATGTTTTAGGGTTATTTTTTTGTTTCAATTAAAATTAAAATAAAAAAAATTGAAATTTAAATACCAGGCGATCAGAACTAACAACAAGAAATTATTGGAAATTTTGTTGGATATCTTTAAAGTTAAAAAACACTAAGTCTTCAATAAAAATAATACTTTTTTTAATAACTAAACACTAAAAAAAAACACAAGCAAATAACATATAAATACTACTATTTTATAAAAATTTACGAATTTAAAAAAAAAATTGTTCTTAACATTTGTGGATGTATTTCAAAAATAAAGTTGTTTTATTTATGGTAATAAAATTAGAAAACTTGACAAGGAAACGCTTTAAAAGCTAATTTAACACTCAAATTTAAACAGAGTTTATACATTTACTATTGGCAAAAAACCATTCATTT
>JXPG01029981.1:524-17043 GCA_001015175.1 Megaselia abdita
TAGCCATCCAAAGACTAAAGAACAACAAAAGCCCAGGTTCAGGTGACATCCCCGCAGAACTGTTAAAAGTAGCCTGTTCGGACTTCAAGAGCGACAACAACATCACAACAGAGGTCAAACGAAGAATTGTGCTCGCCAACAGATGTCTTTACGGCTTGAGCAAACAAATAGTTCAAAACAACTATCTCGTAAAACAAAAGTGAGGCTCTATCACCAGATAATCATGCCAGTTTTGCTCTACGGAGCTGAAAGCTGGAACCTCAAGGACATCGACGAGGAATTATTGGCTGTTTTCGAGAGAAAGGTTCTTTGTATAATCTACGGACCGCTATGCGAGGCGGGCGAGTGGAGAACGAGATACAACCAAGAATTGTATCAATTGTACCAATAAGGAACAAACCCTATTGGATATCGAAGACAAGGAAGACCTCCTAACAGGTGGTTAGACATCATTACAAGAGACAACAACAGCTAAATTCCCGATGTGTCTGGAAAACAGTGATCGATCAAGCGGAATCTGCCTGAAGGTTTTATCGCTGGAAAAGTAAAGTAAGGTTAACGATTTCATGTTGCCTATGTATTAGTAATGTCATAGATTGAGAAACATAGAAGGTTGTGGCTTGGTCTCAAAAGATAGTGAATGCTAATTTGTAAAAAGATTGTTTTGCTTAATTGGTTTTCAAAAGGATTTATTTTGCTTATCAAGTAGGACTGAAATACTTACATGCTGTTGTTTCTCATGATCCCAGTCCAGTTTGTCTGAGATGGGTTGAGGGCCCAAGTCCGGTGATATAAAATGTTGTTGTGGGTACTGAAAATTCGGCATCATATTCATTCCACCGACAGCAACTGAACTTCCAACAGCTGAATTTTGATACTGGTACTCCAAAGGAACCTGTTTAAAAATTAAATGAATGGTATAATTTTTGAAATTGAATTATTGAACTTACATGAAACATTTCGGGTTGGTGGTATTCCGATCCATAGAAGTTATTAAATTGTGGCTGAGGTTGTTGTTTAGAACTCCAATTGGTTTGCTGATGTTGACTCAAACTATTTGGCTGTGGTTGCGTTTGTTGATGTGTTTGATTTGGTTGCTTATCCATTACCCAAGGCATGCCCGGTGCAGTTGAACCAGTGACAGAAACTCCCACATTATCGACCATGTCAACCAAATTGTTTAAAGGCATTTGAAAACTATTATATTTCCACGAAGCGGCCGCTCTTTCGATTCCAATTGGACGTGGTATCTTACGCATGTCCGCATCTGCGGAGCCTGCATTATTTGGATTTTGTTGAATTGCGTTGATTTGAATAGAGCCATTTGGTTGACCATTTGGTGACAACGCAGCAGGTGAAATAACCGACGCTCCCATAACATTCATTGGAATGTTTTCTACATTCAAATCTCTACCCGTAGAAATGAAAGAACCAGTATAATCCATCCAACGTTGTTGTTGTTGGATAGCTTGCTGTTGGTGGTTATGGTTTTGGGACTGTGGTCTTTGTGGTGCTTTGTTGACAAAGGCATTTGGATTCCCATTTGGGTTTTGGTGGTTAAAAATTGCATTCCCAGATGCATTGTTACCATTCATTTTATTATTATTTTGATTGAAAACTGAAGCTCTTGGATTTAATCTTGAACCAGGAGCACCATGGTTATGAGCAGCAATTTGAGACATGGTTTCATAGTAACGGGAATTAGGACTCATATGAGGAGGTTGCATAGTTGCTTGCGGCTGTGGTTGTTGTTGTGTGGGCTGTGATTGGGTTGTAGAAGGCTGTGTTACTTGATGCATCTGTGAACCAATTGGGCCGAAATTATCTGCTGCATTCCTGTTGGTTGGTCTTTGTATTGCAAGAGCACTTGGAATTTCATTGCCATTGTTTACATTTTCAATTACTTTTTCTTGACCGGCACTTGACGGTGTTGTTGAGTTACTCGATGTTTTAGATGAAACTGGTGAGCTAATAATATTGCGATTGTATCCAGGGGCTTTGGATGCATCAGCTTCCGATGAATCCCCATACAAAATCGAGTCTAAAGAAAGATTTCGATCTTCCCTTACTGAACAAAACAGAGAGTAGGAATTCGCCATAGCAGGTATTTGTGGAGGAAGTACAGGAGCAATCGATTGCTGAGTATATTGTTGCATTGCACTTGAATTAAGAGGGGGAGTCATACATTTGTGAACTGATTGGATAGCTTGCGGTGCAGCAATTTGATTTGGTGTGATAGATCGTTGTTGTTGTACATGCTGATTTTGCTGTTGCTGAACAACTGCAGCTGCTTGCAGCTGTTGTTGAACAGCTTTTTGTTTTGCTGCTAATGCCGCAGCTGCGTTGTATGCAGCAGCTTCCGCAACATCAAAAGTTCCGATAGGTCCAGACAGAGGATTTGGTGTTATGTTTTTGGAAATATGCTTCTTAGGGGAGACCGTAAATGTTCCAATAGGAGGTGTTTGTTGTGACGGTTTTTTGTCAACAACATTAGGAGTGGCATTCAACTTAGCAGCAAATGTGGAATTTGGTCCAGTGGCAGAGCTCGTTGGCTTGGAGGCTGCATTTTTCTGTTGAGACATTATAGCATTTGTATACGTCATTGTTGTTTTTGTGCTTAAATCATTACTACTCAAAGATGAATTAGACCGAACTGTTTTACCAGCCACTGTTGTGGATACAGTGGTCACAGTTGATGCTTTGAATACAGGTTTAGAAACCGCTGTTTGACTTCGAACTATTGCGGGTTTGCTAGCAACACTTACTGCAACTGAAGTAACGGGAGCTATAGAAGTGGCAATCGTTACTACTGGGGTAACCTTTGTCACAATAGCTGAAACTTTTGTTGGAAGGGAAGAACAAAGTGGTGGAACTATTTTTGCATTCGGGTTTACTTTGGGTAACATCTGAAGAATATCAACATCTGGATCTTTAATCAACGTTGCAATAAGAATGTGAGCCTGTTTCACAGCCTCAACAGATCCCTTGATAGTAATACTTCTCTCAGATTGATTTTTGCCTTGCTTTTCTACTTCTATATAAGCCCCCGTAGTGGCACGAATAGCATTTATATTACTTCCGGCTCTACCTATTACTCTCGATATAGCATTAACGGGTACCTGTACCTTCTTGCATGTCATTTCACTGGAGCCACTAGTTGAACTAGCACTTGATCCTCCACCCGTAGAGGAAGAATTCGTGGAAGAAGTGATTGAAGTTGATAATGCCGTTTGTTTGATTGAACTTTTGCCTACAACTTCTTTCCACCCATCTTCAGCTCTTTTTGAAAGTAGATTTGAAGATTTAGAGTCTTTGCTGGCGGTAAAAACCATAGATTTTCTGCTTCCAGTAGACGAATAAGAAGTTGAAGGTGTTGTTGTGGAGACAGTAGCAGTAGGTTCTAGTTTCTTTTCAATTTCTTTAGGAACATTTTCTTTGCTGCTGTTCTTCAAAGTTGTTATAGCTTTTTCTGCAATCACTTTCTCCTTTTTTACGGGTTTTTCAGAAACTACAACTTTCTTTTCTTTTTCCTCTTTGGATGGCAACTTCTTTTCCTTATCATCTTTCTTTTTCGGTTTCTTTTCTACATTTTCAGGTTCAGCTGGTGTTTGTGACCTTGTTGGACTTTGATTTTTAGGTATTGGGGCAACATTTTCTTTCTTGTTTTTATTTTTTTTGTTCTTATTTTTAGTTTTTGTGGATTCTGGTGGTGGCACTGTTGTTCCAGCGCTTGAACACGAACCTTGATCAATTCCAGAATCTCCTTCCAACACAATCTCATCATCTTCATCTGCATTTGGCTCATCTTCATCATCATCTTTATCGGATTCATCATCATCTTTATTTTTCTCTTTAGTCTCTTCACCCATTGCACGACGTTTTTCCTCTTTCTTTTCGAGTTTCTTCTTCTTTTTGCGTTCTCTTCGGCGGGCAGCAGCAGCTTTTCTACTTTCTTCCCGATTTTTCTCTCTGTCGAGAATTTCTAAAAGGATAGAAGCGTTTTTGTTAGCTTCAATAGCTTGTTCTTCCTTGGCGTGTCTTATTATCTTAATACAGTCGTATAATTTCTCGAGAAGATCTTTATCAGTGATGGTGTTTATAAAACTGGCCATTTCTTGGTCGGAAGGTAATTGAGTCACATGTTGCACCATCCACTTAACCACTTTAGTGTGACCTTTTCGAAAGGCTGCCATTAAACAAGAAACCCGCTTGTTATCTTGTGAATCAATATCAGCACAGCTCTGATAAAGGATTTCAACAACATTGTTGTGTCCACCATGTGCAGCTAACCACAAAGGAGAATTACCTTTTTTGTTTTTAACTTCAACTGCAGCACCTCTTTGCAGTAATAATTCTACGAACTTCAAATGTCCTTTATCGGCAGCAATTGTTAAAGCGGTATCACGGGATGTCGGCACTGGGGCTGCATTTACATCAGCGCCTTTATCTAGAAGAACTCGTCCAACATCAATATAACCGCCGGAAGCTGCTTCCATCAAAGGTGTTAGTCCAGTTTTTGCACGATGCTCAACATTTGCTTTTCGATCTAGAAGCAAACGCACGACCTCGTGACGTCCTTGGAAGCAGGCCAAGGTTAAAGCTGTATTTCGGTTAGTCTCGATTTGAGCATTTATATCAGACCCTTGGTCGAGTAAGAGCTTAACAGCGGCGGTATGTCCATTCATTGCTGCTAGCATCAGTGGTGAAATTCCAAGCTTACTTCCGGTTCGAGAATTAATTTCAGCTCCAGACCGCAACAATAAGTTGATTATGTTAACATAGCCACCTGATGCCGCTAAACTTAACGGTGTATAATCTGATACATTGCGATGTTCCTTGTTAGCTCCATAATTCAAAAGCAGTTCTACAACTTCATATCGGCCACCAGAGCAAGCCAATGATAAGGGTGTATCTTTTGTACGCTCTGATTGAGCCTCAAGTTGTGCTCCATGCTTTAGCAAAATGTCCACTACTTTCTGATGACCGGCAGTAGCCGCTAATATTAAGGGAGTAAATCCTTTCTTATCTCGATGTTCTATGTCGGCGTTTCGACTTATCAATAGCTCAACCAATTCCTCGTGACCTCCAGCACAAGCTAATGTTAATGCTGTATCATGGTTTGAATCCGTTTCTGAATCTACATCAATGGTTTTATCGATTCCTGCTGCAGCATTAACATCCGTTGGTAGAGGTGGTTGTGATGCTGTGGGTGCAATCGTAGCTGTGGGCTGAGATGAAACTGTGGGTTGTGGAGGTGGTTGATATTGCTGTTGGGGTTGGATATGGTGATGATGGTGTTGAGTTGTATTCACTTGACTTCCGGCAGGAGTTTGTCGAACAACCGTGAAATGTTTTCGTTCTTTTCGAGTTGGCTTATCGATAGCTTTCTTAGCAATACCACTGAACGCTTTTGAAGTCGAGGTTGTTGTAACAGATCCTATTTGAGCAGGATGGTGACTGTGATGATGGTGCGGTTGTTGTGGCATATTTGCAGGTGTTGTGTGCATAGGCATTTGTTGTCCTCCTTGTTGTCGAAGAACATTCAAATCGTGACTCTAAAATTTAAGAGATATATTAAGACCGTAATAGTTAATAGATATGTAGATTAATAAGATATATTTTAAAGCGGGACTCCCCGTCTTTTAATCTCATTAAATAAATTTATATAGATCTAATGATTGATTGGTACTGAGTAGAAGCTCTTAGTCTAGCTAATACATCATACTAGACTGCTAAATTCGTTATGATCTTGTTAAATCATTAATTCGGTTCTTTGGGATATGGGCATTTAGCTTTACATAAATGTTTCCCCATTCCCATCGATTCATCCATAAAACAATTGTTTGTGAAATTATTTGTACTTCCAAAATCAAAGTAGCCAATATTAAAATATAGACATTGTGTTAGGTTTTCGATAGAACGAATTTAATAGCTTCAAGTTTGAAGAATTAACAAAAAAAAAAACATAGTTTTATTACCCATCTTTTTTTTCTTTAACATAAATCTTGGTATTAAAACATCTACAACCTTCTGTTAATCAAATATTTTCAGACATCTGACAACTTATTATTAACATAAAATTAACAAGAAAATTCAAAAAACTTACTCTATGTTGCAGGTTAATGTTCTGTTGTTGCATTTGTTGGGCAACCTCCATTGCTAGATTTTGAGTATCGGCTTCAGATACATTTAATAAAAAGTTTTTATCATTACGTATAACAGCATTTGGCAATTGTTGGGTTTGTGTTGCCACTTGGACTTGTTGGGTAGCCAAAGCTTGCTGCAACTGCTGTTGGTAATTGTAAGTAATCGCATCTTGCTGGTGAAGATTAATATTGGGTTGAGTAATATTTTTTTGTTGACAATTAGCATCAACTGAGTTCGAAGAAATTGTATGATTTTTGACAATAACTTGTTGTTGGATTTGCTGCTGTTGTGATTGATGTTGATTTGGACTTTGCTGGACGTTTGGTAATTGGAATAAAAATTGTAAAGATCTAGGCGATGTTCGTCCAGCGTCTACATCAAATATTAAACTACCATCTTCGTTAACACCAGGTATTAAATGTGATGTAGAAGAATGAGGCTGACCTCTAGATAAATCCAAAGGCTGTTCTTGTGACAACACATCACCTTCTAATTGTTCGTTCGTAGTGTTTGTTATTGTTGGCAGTGCAATATCACCATCGTTTTCGTTTCGTAGTGCCTCTGTAAGAGCTTGTTCTGAAGTTATTGGAATCAATGGCAAATGAATCTGCTGTTGCTGTGTGGTCGGTTGTTGTATGTGAAGAGGACCCGTGTTATTTGAATAAATAGTTAAATCTTCTTGGGCTTGAGATGATGCAGACGAATCAGAAAGTCGTTGCAAAGGAGCGTCTAAAACAATGTTTGCTGCAATTTTCTGCTGTTGATGTTGGGTATCATCAGCATATTGTGGTTCTTCAAGCATCCATTGTTGTAGTTGGTTTAATAAACCAGTTCCATTCCATCGGGTTTTGCAAAATGAATTCATTGAAGTGAATTCGGCAAACTCTGGGCAGTCTGGCATTGAAGCTGAATCACCACAATTCTGGAATACATTCAAAAACTCCTCAACACCTTCAAATCCAAACTCGTAATTCTTGGATTCATCTTCTTCTTCACAATCTCCGCCAACGTCCACGTTTATGGTTCCATCAGTATTAAATGATTCATCAAGTGCAGGATAAATAGTAGCAAGAGCTTCTTCATCAAGCTGGTCTACGACGGGATGATACATTCGAAAATGTTCCTCGTGAGAATACGTACCTAATAGAAATATTGGATTATTGTAAAAAATATTGTTATACACTACAGCAATCCCTTGCATAAGTTAACAAACAAAATCAAACAACATTTTTTGATTGACTGTTTTCCAAATTTTCAAGTAAACTTAACAAAATTTAAATAGAAAATGACAAAGAAATTCGAAAAAATGAAAAAGCTAAATTCTCTAAAATAAATCATTAGAAAAGTTGCAAATTGTAATTGCCATCCTTATAATAGGTAGCTTTTCTTTCTGATCGAACAACCCAGAACCAGAGGGCAAACCCAGCCAGCCAAATGACTTACCCATTTTCGGCTTAATCAATATCCAAGCGAGCCAGTTTTTTAACGGCTTGAAATTGGTTTGACAGGCGAACCAAAATTTAATGTTTGTTCAGCTGAGCTAAATTTTATGAAATCGAGCCAAATGAAAATGTGTTGTGTTCAGTTAGGGAGTATATCCCAACAGGCACTTTATTGGATCATGCTATATGCCTTGCTCCCTTATCTAGGATCAGCGACAATCATTAGGTGCCATATTTTAGAGCTTCCACCAGACTTCCAATCAGAAGTTCTTCTCAAAAGGGAAATGGCAGATTTGCAACTTAGGAGATTGTGCGTTTCTATAAGAAAGGTTAAGCCATAAATAAAAATTGGCAAACTCTCGGGTTTGTTATAAATGTATACATCTTAGTTTAAAGTGTACTATGTGTAAAATGTAAATAGTTTTGTTTTTGAAACATTTATTAAATATTCAGCTTAAACTTGGCTTGTAGTGCTAAGCTGATTAATGGCTTTTTATGCTTCAAAACTTATTTAATTTCTTAGTAATATTTTAAAAAATGTAAATGTAATACTTTTTTGGATTTCTTAAAATAAATATTCTTAAGTACTAAGTACAGAATACTAAGATTTATTTTCCAAGAATGACTAGTGTCATTAGCGTTAGGTAACATTTAAAACTCAACCGATAGTATTGAGATATTGTTTTTAAGAATCGTACAGAACTTTTGTGTTTATGTTCGAATAATCTGTTGTTGGATAAATCGCGAAAGATATGAGCCAGAAGATACAGATCTTATATTTAAAAATTGTTAACTTTTTGGAGGGATTACTAAGTTTTCAATATTTACCTTGGTTCTTTCCATTTTGAAAGCCGATCTGTTGAGGAATATTTATCTGTTGAGGCTTTTGAGAAATGAAGTTTGTTATTTGAGGAAACACTTGAACTAATTCTGTGGTTCTCATTTCGCTCAAAGCTCTTGTAAACTCATCAGGTTTCAGAGCCACATTAGACAAGATTTCCAGACATTCAGGAAGTTTTCGAAGATTATCCTCCGGATTCTCCTCAGTTATTTCATCCTCATCATCTTCCTCGTCACTTTCCTCATCATCCTCATCTTCTAAATCTTCATCCTCCTCAACATCATCTTCATCCTCGTCATCTTCATCATCGCCTTCTAAATCGTCTTCTTCGTCCTCATCATCAATGTCCTCATCAGCACCATTTCGAGTATCTTCTAGCTCTTCATCACCAGCTTGGTTTTCTGTGGGAATTTCGATTAACAACTACTTTTGGAAAGAGAGCTCTAAAAAACTTACCGCTATGATCTTCATGACCATCAATGAATTCCTCATCTTCTTCATCGTCTTCGTCGTCATATTCACCTTCACTGCTAGCTCCACTGTTGGAAGCAGCTTCTGGAAGTTTTGGAATTTTCACATTCAAGGAAGATGAATTTTTTGAACGCTTGCTTCCAGAAATAACTGATGTTGGAATCGCATATGGCCTTTGCTGTTGAAGACTTTGCTGGAAGGCAGCAAACTGTTTCTTACACTCTTGAATTTGGTCTTGATGAATCTGAGATGATGGTGGTGGTGTTTCTGGGGATTTAGGATGTTGGTGTTTGATGTTTTCCTTGACACCTAAAATGTGTCGATAAACATTGGCATTTATTTCACGAGTGAAATCAAGTTTACCGTAGGCAGTTAAATCATTGGTATCTAATCTGTCATTAACTTCATCGAAAAATTCGGCAACGCTATTATGACTGGAATAAAGAATAACGTTTTGTAAATTGTCATCTAATTACACGGTATTGACCGTACCTGTTAGGAACAATGAATTTCGGAATTTCATCAGATATGGAACTGGTTATGACCGTAGAAGTTGTTGTAGTTGAAGAGTTAAGTTTCAATAAGAACTGTTGTGGTTGATCTTCAATTGATGGAGGCAATGTTATTAGAGATTTGGTGCTGTTAACTATGGGATGTTGCATTGAAGAGTTGTTGGACACAGTCGAATTCAATAATGGCTGTAATATATTTTTGTTTTGATATTATTACATATTCATTTTGATTTGTAGTTTTTTACAATTTTTATAATTAATAATAATTTAGCGAAGAAAACACTGTTGATATTTGTTTTTGGTCTTGTCATATCTGCAATTTAGAAGTAAATAAACTTGAGGCTTGAAATGTTATCCATTGGCTATGTTGCACAACATTGTAGAATAACAATTCTATAAAATTAAACAAATATGTTACATCGTCAAATTTGTTCAGGCTGAATCTTTTGAAATCCGTTCTTTAGTTCCTCGAAAAAAAACCCTATCTAATGATATTTGCATTGAATTGTTTTAAACTTATAATATATCCTTAAACACCATTTTAAATTTAAACTAATTTACGACCAAACAAAGTTCAAAAATATATTATAAGGGAAAATATTATATATACATTATAGCGGCCATTTCTAGGCTTCCAAATATAGAATATTTCAAAGAGGTGTGCTTCTCAAAAGGGAATAAGCAGGACCCTAATTCTAGAATTTAAACTAATGCAAATGATTCGCTGACGAACACACAAATATTATTTACAAATTAGTATTTTATATTTCTTTTTGTTGTGTTATCTTTATAAAAAGTAGACGGTTTCTAACGTCTCTGTAAATGGGTTTTTAATATATATAAAATAATTATAAATTGTTAAACTTGCCATGTTATTGAAGGTCTTACTGATGTCTTGACTCTGATTAATCAACATTTTAACTCCAGATGCTAGTTGATTAGGCATAACCTTTCTTGAATTTTTGCCGTCTTTTTTCGAAACAGGTTTGGCTTTAGGCCTATCACTAATTGCAGTACTTTGCGAAACTTCAGATGGTGTAGTAAGCTGGGTACTAGAACCTTTAGTTTTGATGTAAGATGTTTGCTTGATATCAGATCGATTCATGTTGTATGGAATCTTCAAAGGAGGGTAAAAGTTTCTTGATATATAATTCGTCAAAGGAGGATCATTGCTTGAAGATTTTGGTTTTCCAATAACGAAAGATCCATCTTCTAAAAAGTAAAGAAAGTGTTTAAAAATAATTGAAACCCTTCTTCTGTGTTATTGCTTATGAATTTGAAAACTTGCCTGGATAATATGTTGTTGTATCTATTTCAAAAGACGTAGACGGCATGTGAGCTCCCACTGGAATCATACCCATTGGAATTGGGTTAGTCCCATTAAGAGCCGAATGGTTCATGCTGTCATTTATACAACAATATGGTGCTAGAAGAAGGCAAATATTGAACAAATTTGCCCTCCTGAAGGGAATTACAATAAAAGTTAACTTACCTTGATTAGCTTGAGGAGAGTTAACGGATTGTCCCAATTCAAAGTAATTTTGAAGTAAATTATTCTTCTGGAAAATAAATGTTTGATTGCATATATTTCTAAATATTTATGTGTTTTTGTATTATTAACTTTTCAATACTTACTGCAATTGAGTCCTCCAACTCGCTTTCTCCAGCAGCGTTTTCATCTCCCAAAGGCTGGGATCGAACTAGTTTTGGCGGTGAGTTTGAAGTGGAAGGGGCAATATATGCAGTTTCATTTGTCATCGACAAACCTGCAAAATTTAGATCAAATGGAACATTAAGCTGCCGATTCCTTCGAAGAACATTTTTCAATTTGGAGGATAAATTACTAATGGGCTTGGCCGACTGCACTGCATTATCATCTGAAATAGGCTGGAGCATTTGTTGTATTGATTCACGAAAGCCAAACTTCAAGCAAATCAAATAGTGGAAAATACGGATCTTTGAAATCAATTCTTCTTCCTGCTGTTCTTTGAACTTATCACTACATTGCTCTTGAATATATTGATCGGAAATGTCAGATAAAACAAATGAGCGTTGTTCATCTGGAAAGAAAGATTCCGAAGGCTGTGGTTGTTGAAGCTGCTGTTGTTGAAGTTGAAACTGGGTACCCAAAATATGTAGATTTGGGATTTGAATTGGTTCTTTATCCAATCTACCAGATGAAATTAGCTGAAATTGATTTGAATCTTGAGGCGGTTGCGGTTGTTGCTGTTGTATAGTATCGGATGTTGTGGCTGCTCCAATGTGGTTTAACTTATGCTGCAGCTGAATACAAGTTTGCATTTCCTCTAGAAATCTTTGAGCAGAATTCGCAGATGGTAATGGTAAATCTTTTTGGACTGCGGCTGTCATAAAATCTGGGTATTTGAATAACAGTTCAACAACACGAATATGACCGCCTTTTGCAGCTTCAATTAACATTGTGCTATTATCTTTTAATTTATGGAATGGATCTGCACCACTTTTGAGTAAATACTCAACCACCGCTTGGTGGCCTCCTACACAAGCCAAAGACAAAGGCGTATGGTCATTGCTTGTGGTCTGTTTATTCACCAAAGCACCTTTCCCAATCAAAAAAGTCACGGTGCAAGAGTGTCCAGCACGACATGCTTTCATCAGTGGCGTACGACCACCTTCTGATTCATGTTCAAGCTCTGCTCCATAATATAGAAGAACTTCAGCGGCATCAGTATGACCATTTTCACAGGCATGTGTTAGAGCAGTATCTCCTGTTTGAGTGACAGCATGAACATTGGCTCCATTTTCAAGGAGAAATCGCACCAAATCAGTATGTCCTTCTTGGGCAGCTTCCATTAAAGGTGTCGACGCTCCTAATTCCAAATCTGCGCCTTGTTTAATCAAAAACTCTACAACTTCTGTGAAGCCTCCACAACAAGCTAAAGTCAAGGCTGTTTCTTGTGTTTCTTCAGTTGCTGCATTTATGTTTGCGCCTTTTGTTAAAAGTAAGGCCACCATATCTTCATGTCCTTCTCGTGCTGCTTCCATTAAAGGAGTATATCCTTCGTCATTCACCTCTTCAATATTAGCACCACGTTCTATTAATAGTGTTGCTAGTTCAACGTGACCACCGCAAGCCGCTAATGTTAAAGGAGATTCAAAAGAATCTGTGGGCATGTTAACTTGGGCACCGGAGTCAAGTAAAAGTCGAGCCACTTCGACATGACCGTCCATAGATGCTTCCATAAGGGCAGTGTGCATTTCATCAGTTTTATGTTCTTGGTCGGCACCAGCTTGTAGAAGAAACCGTACCATGTAAAGATGACCTTTATAACAAGCCAATGTTAAAGCACTTTCTTTGAATTCGTTAGAATGGGTGTTGATACCAGCTCCATGTTCAAGCAAAACCTTATGATTAAGCACAAATTTCAAATTTATATTTACTATAATTTATATGGGTGCATGAATCTTTTTTTTATATAAGTCTCATATAAGATCAAAGGATATCATAATTGAAAAACTTTTCGTAATGAAAAATAACTTATTCAAAAACGACATAGTTCTTACAACTCAAATCTCGGATTTTAATCATTGACAATTGTAACGTTATTAAAAATAGCAAATAAATCTGTACAAACCTTAGCCACTTCTACATGGCCTGCAGATGCTGCTTCCATTAAAGGTGTGTGACCATTCTCATTTTGATCTTCAACATTCGCTCCATGCTTCAAAAGTTCTTTGACAACTTCAACATGACCACTTGCACAAGAAAACATTAGTGGTGTATTCCCTGTAGCACATTGTGCGTTTACATCCGCATTGTGTGCTATGAGTAGCTTAACTATATCAAGATGACCAGCAGATGCAGCTTCCATTAGTGGAGTGCAATCTTTCTGACCTTTATCTTCAACTTGAGCCGCGGATGTTTGAAGCAGTACCTGTTAAAAATTAGCAATTTATAATCTTATCTTATTAAAAATGATATTTTTTTTAATCTTTCAATAAAAAACTATTAATCTTATGGGATTATTTTATCAAATTCACATGTATATCCCATTAAAAAAGAGCAAAATGAATTGAAAATTAGTATCAGTGCACAAAAAAATGAACTCACCTGTGCAAGTTCAACATATCCCGCCGAACAAGCCATAGATAACAAAGACTCTCCATCATCTGTTTCATTCAAGCTAAAGTTTTTATTGCTGCCCAATAAACGTTTCACGGTGTTCACGTCATTGCCAGTACAAGCACTTATTAATGTCTTTGAAAAATTTCTGTCATTTGAATAAAAAAAATATCAGCAGTGATGAGAGTACATAGAAATAGAAGAAAAAAGTTTCAAAAGATTATTAAACTTATCCATTAATAACACTTACGATTTATCACGAGGACATCTCATTTTAGTAAGAGCTTGTTTAGTTTCGTCAATGGCATGAGTAGCATACCTTAAATATGGTGATTTATCACTGGCAGAAATTTGATGAAAATTTGGGTCAACATCCGCGGATTCCAGCAAATATTTTCCACATGTTTCACTTTGTTCTGGGATGATGTCCTCCTCAGATATTTCATCGTCACCATCATCCTCGTCATCGTTTCCATCCTCATCATTAGCACTATCTGGATCCGATTCGGGAATGTCATCCTGATGGCAGAAAATACGGTTTAAACATGTTTACAAAATTAATTTATAAGCCAAATTTATTTTTAATTTATATCATCAAGACGTTAGTTTATTACTAGGAATTTGGCACTTTGTTTATGTTTGAGGCCAGATAATAAAATATAATTTTGCAGTGGGAAGCTATAATCACTCTATAGTTAAGTTTTGTAGTTGTTCTACACTATTTCACACAGCTTGCAAAAAATGTTAAGGTTTACACAAAAAATATGTATATAAAAAACTTCTTTCGAGTTAATTTGGTATTTTGTTTTAGTGGTTGCTTTAGAGAAAAAGTATAGAAAACGCCGGACTTACCAAGAGATCTGGCCTTAAACACAAGCATGCCAGAAGTATCTACAAAATGGAAGGAAAAGTGGAGAATTGAATTTTTTTAAATAAGAATAGAGAATAGAATAAAAGAGGTTTTTTGTATTCTAAGCTTGAATTCAATTACTAATTCCATTTCAATAGAAATTGTTATGTTTGTTAATCGTTTTTAAAAAAATAAGCTAATAAATTTAAATTTTTTGATTTGTTAGTGAAAGGGAACTCGAATCCGACAATTCTTTTTCTCTTTTAAGAATCACTTCTTCTTTTTTATGATTTTTTTAATCCGGAATAAGATTCTCGACCAGGAAACTACCAATAGTTGAGGTCCGGTCCGAAGCAAGTAACGTTTGTTCAAGTAAACTCAACTTATCTGTTACCATAAGCGAGTAATTCACGCACAAAATTCCCCTGTATTACTTGTGAAAATCTTTAAAAAAAAATCAATAACACTTCTTCTTTTCATTTTATGTCATAATATGGAAAACCTACTTTTTCGTTTTTCTGAATTTATGGTATATTTTAGTTTTTCGGGGATATTACGTTACGTTTGAATATTTTTACAGCAAATAAACACAATGTTTTCCAGCCGATTGATATTACTTTGATCATCTTTCATTTTGAGAATGTGATAAATACATATATTTGTATAAGAAAGATTATTTAAAACCCTACATTTAACTGAAATTTTGAATTCAAAACAATTTAGAAAACTGTTTTCATAAACAAATTACTGCGATTCCCAAATGTTTGGTATGGAATTTTTTAAACGGTAAAATTTTACTTTATATGCAACAAACATTTAATTAGCTGCTCTCTTTTTTTTTTTTTCAGATACATTTCAAACTCGCAGTTTTTATTATAATACCTTTAATATTCTGAAACTCGTTTTTTTTATTATAAATTCTGAAACCATGGTTTTTTAGAGAGTATTGTTCAGATACATGGATACATTCTGAAACAGAGTGTTCTGAGTTGTTTTTTAAGATACATTCTGGAACTAGCATTTTTTGTTATGATACGATCGCGAGTTTAGTAATTAACAAAAAAAAACCTCTACAAAAAATCACAATTTTAGTATTGAAAAAAAACCTCTACATAAAATCGTATTCAAAATTAGTAATAAAAGAAGAAAAATAAACACTCTACATAAAATCGTATTAAAAGATTAAAAATACTCTACAAAAAATTGCGAGTTTAGTATTTAAAAAAAAACGCTCTACAAAAAATTGCAAGTTTAGTATTTTAAAAAAATCCTCAACACAAAATCACGAGCTTAGTATTTTTGAAAAATCCTCTACATAAAATCGCGAGATCAGTATTTAACAAAAAAACAACTATAGACTAAATCGGGAGTTTAGTATTTTAAGAAAATTCTCTACAAAAAATCTCGAATTTAGTATTTTAAAAAAACGCTCTACAAAAAATTGCGNTCCTCAAAACAAAATCACGAGCTTAGTATTTTTGAAAAATCCTCTACATAAAATCGCGAGATCAGTATTTAACAAAAAAACAACTATAGACTAAATCGGGAGTTTAGTATTTTAAGAAAATTCTCTACAAAAAATCTCGAATTTAGTATTTTAAAAAAACGCTCTACAAAAAATTGCGAGTTTAGGATTTAAAAAATTGCGAGCTTAGTATTTAAAAAGAAATCCTATACATAAAATCGTATTAAAAGAAAAACAAACTCTACAAAAAATCGTTTAGATCGTTTAAAATCGAGTTTAGTATTTTTTAAAAATCTTTTACATAAAATCGAGAGTTTAGTATTTTAAAAAAACAATCCACAAAAAATGTATGCGAGACTGTTTGTTTTTCATTTTCTAAATAAACGATCTAATTAGATCACCACTAATATCGGGTAGTTGGTTGGTGTAGGTGCTAGCACTCTCGTCTTCCAGTCTGACGATTCTGAGTTCGATCCTCAGTGCACGCGTCAGAATTTTTCGTAAGACATTTTTTTTCGTGTGAGTCGGATATACTTCTTGACGCCACCCTCGNCGCGAGTTTTCAGTGTTTAAAAAAAAAATCGCGAGTCTAAAATTATAAACGGTGAAAAAAATGATTTTTTTATTTAAATTTTGATTGAAAAATCCTCTACAATATAAATAACAATATTTTTTTATCAGAGTCTGTT
>JXPG01029989.1:1356-15080 GCA_001015175.1 Megaselia abdita
GTATTTTAAAATTAATAATTTTCATGAAATTCGTTTTAATTTGATTAGGTTTCAAAAACCTTAAATTTCACTGTAGATTATAACGTTTAATCAAAAGGGACATATGTCTTTCTGATCATCAACTAGAAAATAAACCCTTNGTTTAATCGTTAACTTTCTGATCATCAACTAGAAAATAAACCCTTATAGTTTATTTTTAGTATAAATAAGGACTTTTAAGCCTCTTCAAGGCATATGATAAAAAATAAGCTCTGTGTTAAACAATTTACCTTAGGGCTATGTCGTCATCCTGTTCTAATTTTAAACTTAGATAAACAATGTCAATTCAAATTTTAAGTATAATTTCAAGAGATTGAAAGTATAATTGTCAACAGTTTCTAAATTTGAATATTAAGTCATGTTTTGGATATAAAGTTTTTGAAACAAATTTCTAAATTTATAAGAAATGACAAAAATTGTATTATTTTGTCATATCAGACTGCATTAACTTTTTTTGTTATATTGTTATAAACTTTATTTTTGTATCTTCAACAAAATAAACCCTAAAACAAACCACGTAAAAGAGCCTACAAAAAATGTATTTTAAATTAAACCGCCAACAAAAACCTTAGTCGANTAAAATTTTATTATTTTGTCATATCAGACTGCATCAACTTTTTTTTCTTATATTGTTATAAACTTTATTTTTGTATCTTCAACAAAATAAACCCTAAAACAAACCACGTAAAAGAACCTACAAAAAATGTATTTTAAATTAAACCGCCAACAAAAACCTTAGTCGAGTCAACTGTTTCCATCTACCTATTTCAGTCCATATAAACATTCGAGGAAATTAAGAAGTGATTTTGTAAACAAGACAGAAAATGAACTCGCTCCTCACTTTTTATCCTACAATAGTGAGTTTGTGTGAGAAGTTAAGTTTCCAAGAGCTCAAATCTTTATCACTTGTGTCAAAAGGTTGGTGGGAAGTGACTAATTCCTTTCTTATCAACCGCACCTTTATAAGAATCAGTGAATCTTGTGAAATTGAATTCCATAGAAAATACAATCATGTGAAAGTGAGCGATATTTCCTTGGAGTACGTTCCTGGTGAACTCTCAGACAGTATTGAAACATTGGAGCTATCTCTCACCGATGTCAAAGACTTCAAACAACTCCAAAAGTTCAAGAAACTCAAAAGTCTCATTCTTGAAAATTGTAATATTTCCAAAGATTGTCCTAATCAGATAGACTTGGTTCTTGGTCTTCATAAGTTGAGAGTTTTCATAGACCAAGAGGACTTGGACATTATCCAAGAACTCATTAGAGCTAATGGTTCTATTAGAAGTTTGAACCTTCACTTGACCACCTTTGACGAAGACCTTTTTGAAGGAGAATTCAATGACTTCCTGAGGAATATCCACCTTCCAAGGTTGGACGAATTTATAGTCAAAGCCAGAAATATAAACTTAAATGACGGTTTAAGAGAGTTTTTCCAAAACCACCAACACCTCAGAGTATGTTTGTTAAACAATTGGGATATCAAAGACGAAGTGATAAAAGTCCTTAGAAAAAGTTGCAATAATTTAGTAAAACTTTCACTCGAAAGAAGCTTGGAGTTAACAAAAATTACTCTAAACGAAATAATGTCGATGGAGCGATTGAAACACTTGGATCTGACCAACACCAATTTTGCTGCCAGCGATTTAGAGAACTTCAGCCCGAGTCGGTTGGAATCTTTCAAACTGTCCTTTTCCTCAGACGCTGCGATTGGAGGACTGACTGCTTTGCAAACTCAATCTATTCTTTATTCAATGAAAAATATGAGAGTCTTGAACTTATCCCAGCTTCAGAGCTGTTATGGAGATCCAGTTCTCGACTGTAGAATTCTATCCTTCATTTGCCAAGAAATGCCATTTGTAATAGACTTGAACTTGAGTGGATTGTTTGCGATTTGTGACGATGTTGACGTGTTTTTGAGAACCGATTTGAAATTTAAAAGACTGGAAAAGCTGGATTTATCCTTCACAAAACTAAAAGATAAACTTTTGTGTTTGATTTTTGCTCCTAAATTGAAATCCTTGAACATTAATCATTCTGACATTGAAAGTAAAGGAGTGAAACATATTGTCGACAATAGTCCTTTGATAGAGCGACTAAGTTTGTACAATTCCACAAAGCTAATCGAAGCTGACATTCTATATATCGCGGAAAATTTAACACTTTTAAGGACACTTGACTTGGAAAACTATGAACTAAGTGAAAACGGTTTTCAGACACTTTTGTCCTCCACTCGGATTGAAGAATGTAGAGTATCTTTAAATGGTGATTGCGAGGAATTCGCGAAGAAAGAAGGGTTTGAAGCGGAATATGAAACGAAATCTATAAGAGGAAATTTCAGAAAAGGTCCGAGAAAGGTGAAAATTACCAACGGAGCGAGGAGTTTCCTCATCAGTTGATTTTTTTTAAAGAAATGTATTAAATTTATGTTTTAAATAAATGTTTTTTAAAGACTCAATAATGTTGATTTGTTTTTAGGAAGAGATGTAATTTATTATTATTTTCTAAATTTAAAAATTCAAAATATTTCAAAGCTATTTCTTTTAATTTAAATAAAAATATACCGTTTTTTAGATATGAAATAGTGAAATGTTTAAAATTAGACAAGCTCTAAAAATTGAATTTAGAGATTTCAATGTCATCAATATCTTGAAAATAACCTGAATAGCTTTGAAAATTTTTAAACATCGAATATTTATATATATCTAGAATGTTACATGGTTTCTACAAGAAATGCAGAGGGAAAAATAAACCTTTTAAAGCTCTGTTAAGCCCTAATTTTTCATCAAGATAATCCCTACAAATTTATTGTTTAAATTAAGAATAATGCAAAAAAAAAAACAACTAAAATATATAAAAATCTAAGTTTTCAGCTTTTAAACAAATGTTCTTAAGTAAAATTGTACTTAAATTAGACAATTCTAAAACCATCTGTATTTTATACTAAGATTTTGTGTAATTTTTAATGTGTTGGTACAGCTGTGATAACAAAAAAATAAAGGAGTATTAAATATGTTAGAAACAATTTTACTCATGATAATTCGAAAATATTGTTACATCCATTAAGTATCCTTAATATTCATCTACTAAAAATAATTTGACAATTTGATCTTTTCTCCAGTAAAATTTATAGAAATTTAGAACTTTTATTTTTGTGTTCACTTTTTCAGAAATAACTTCCGTGAAACACAAAAATATTAATTTCAGCATTAGCTTTTTTTTAAATATATTTTTTAATTCTTGTTTTTAAGCTATTTCAATGCTCTTTGTTTATCTAAATAATAATAATTTCAAAACTTGTTACAAAATCCGTATCTGCAACATTTTTTAAAATGTTATTTTCTACAATTTTTTTTACAGAATCTTAATTTAAACACTATTTTCTTTCTAGATATTAATTTCAAAACTATATCATTGTTATTTTTTTGTTTGTATTAATTTTTGTATCCGTATTTAATTTTTGTACTTTTTTTCAAAAAATATAATAGCACTTTTAATAAATGAAAATTTGGTGAAACATTTAAAACAAACTAAAAATATTTGGAATTCTAAAAAATGTAGTTTGTGTTTGTAAAGGACTTGCATAATTTTGTTTGTTGTTTTCAAAATTGGTTTTATATTTATTTTAAAAAATTAAACAGAATTAATATATTTTAAAATGGTCGGATCTCAAGAAGAATTGATTAATTCTTAACTCTGAAACATTATACTTTTTTTATTTATGAAAAATATATTTTTAATTAAAAATTAAAATTAATTAAAATTATATTTTACTTGTCTTTTTTTCGTCTTTTGATCCTATATAATCATAGAAAGATATTTACCTTAAGCTGTCTTCAACCTTTTCTGATGTTTAAAAATCGTAGTGAATTCGTAAAAAAGTTCCAATGAAGACTAAGAATTTGAAACCAGTTCAAAGTGAAATTATATTATAGGCAGTTAAAAGAAAGATTGATTTTTTTGTTTCAGATACAAGTAATATTTCAAAAAGAGAGCTTCAAGGAAATCTCGTTTTTATAGAATAAAAGAATTTTAAAAAATCTTTGTTTTATTCGTTAATTTGACTATATAATAATATTATTTTTTGAAAGAACATATATATATTAAAAACCATTAAAGGTTTATTTTTTGTAACGATTTTTGTTAAAAAGGATTATTATTCTTATTCTGATTTTTCAAGATATATATAACTCGAAATTCAAGTCGTTTAAGGATTAAATTTGCTTAAAAATATATATTAAAAAAATATTAATCATTTAAACCTTTGCTGTTGTCAAAAATAGAATGTCTTTAAAAAAATATTTTTTTGTAAAAAAAAAAAAAGGATTCTTATTTTTCTAAAAGAAAAGAATATTTAAATCAAAAATCATTATTATACTTTTTTTTTTTAATTTCAAAGAAAAAGTATTAAAATGACGTACAACATTTTAATACAAAGTTCAAAGTACAATACATTATACAATATTTTGATTCAGAATATAGTGAGAATGAAAACCTAAATTTATATTTATATATATTTCATGTCAAATGAAGATTATATGTTATATATTATTTTCGTAACTTTTGTTTTTTATATTTATTATTTTGTACAACAAATATTTTTTAATATAATATAATTAATTGATTAAAGTTAAAACTTTTTGTTCTCCATTTTTTTTTAAATTTAATTATATTGATTTTTTTTTATTAAAGTTACAATTGTTTTGTACATTTTTTTTTTAATTTTGGAACAATAATTATAATTATAGCATTAATGCTTTCTACAAAAACTCATTCTTTTTTTCTCGAAAAAACTGTTGTAAAAGAAAAAATTTTCTAAAATAATTTCAAACATCATTTTCATAAAGTTCGATATAATTTGCTTAGGTTTTAAAAAAATTAAATTTCTGATCATTAACTATAAAACAGACTTTGTACAAACCCTGAAAATATTTTTCTTTAAATTACTCANTGATCATTAACTATACAACAGACTTTGTACGAACCCTGAAAATATTTTTCTTTAAATTACTCAAAATTAAATATCTTTCTTGAATTTTACAAGAATTAATTTTGATTACACTTTCGATTTTTTTTTAAGAAATGAAATATTTTAATTCAATAGAATTCTTACAATTTGAAATCTCACAGAATTTTTATTTGCTTTCTAAAGCAAGATCTTAAAGTATTTGGTTTAATTTTTGTATTATTCTTAACATTTTTAAAATATGTAAATTTTAATTTTTTTCTGAAAATGTTACTTTTAAAAATGGATTAATTTTAATCTAAATCTCTCTTTAATAAACCACACATTTTCTACATAAATAGGTTCTTAAATTTTGTTTCAAAAAAGAATTTAAGAATTCTCATTTTTTATTTTGCTGTAAATGTTTTATTTAATGAATTTTGTTTTTTTTTTTCAAACATTTCTTTAAAACGGTTTTAAATTTCTCGAAATTGTTTATACCTGTCCATAAAAAAAACCACGAAACATTTCAAAAAATGAAAAATTATTTAGTAAGATCTACTTCAGTTTTATGGCTTAATGTTAATCGACTATTTTGTATTAATTGAATCATTTAATTAAAGCCATTTTTCATTGCTATAATTTTAATATCAATTATAACATCATATTTAAAGCGATGCGAGAAATGTATTCGGAAAATGGATCTGTTTTGCTAGGTGGTCGATAGTAATTTAAAAAACTATTTCAAAAACAAAATAAATAATTTTTTTTTGTATTAAATTTTTAAACATTTGTTACAAAACTTTTGTTCAATATATCAAAATATTTTTGTTTTAATTTCTTTTCAGAAGTTTTTTTTTTTTTTAAGTTTTACGTTTTTGACGAAATTAATATTATTAAGAAAAAAGAAATAAAATAAGAAAACATTTAAATACTAAAAAATTAAGGACAAATAACATAAAACTAAATAAAAAAAAAAACAAAGAATTAAACCAATCCTAACAAGCACTAACAAATAATAAAAACTTTAATTAAAAAAATACTTAAAAATATATAAATCAAATTAAATATTTTTTTTTAAATACAACCAATACAAAGTTATATGTAAAATTTTAAACAAAAACATTTATTATTAATTAAACACCTGACATTACAAATTTTCAAAAGCAACACAGAACGAGACATTTTTAAGAAATGGATGTAGGACCCTTCGTTTTCCTGGAATTAGCTTAAGTCAAAAATATAAAGATTTAAGGACTAAACTGTTTATGCAAAGCTAAGTGAAGCAACCACAGACTCCCCTCAGACTTTTTATTTACTTTGAGTAAAAATAATTAATACGAGAGATAATTGGTTTTTGAAATCATTTGAGTCTTCATGTTTAATTTGTCTTGTTTATAGTAATTGGGACTTAAAATAAAACAATCTTCTCAATTTCCACAAGGCAAAGCGCTGCACATAAAAAAAAATAATTCTTAAATAAAGTAATCAGTGCTAATATGTTCCACCTATTTCAATAAATGTTATCAAGAATAATAAAAAACTTACGCATTAGCTTCATGATCTATGGCGATTCCTGTATTTTGGGGACCTCTTTTCAAATCAAATTTCAAACTTGATGGAAATTGCCCGAAGAGCCATTCAGAGTCCGATCGAATGTCATTCCATAAAATCAATCCTTTTGCGATAATTCTTAGTAGAAGTAAATCGGGACGAATGAGATCAAGAAGGTAACTTGTATCTGGAGGTTTCATCCACTCAGCCACGTCTTTGTTGCTAGTGTCAAAGAACATTAACCCTAAGGCTAAAGTAGCACCTGGCGCCGTTACATCCACATTGACAGTTTCGCCTTCTCGTACTTGGAACGAAGGTAGCTTGTACTTCTCCTTTTGAGATCCAGTCAATGGCCTTTTGTTTCCACCAACCATGAAGTAATGGAGTGTATCGGGAAGCTGTAAATCTCTTAGTCCAGCTGGAGACTCACCTTGACCCAAAGTAACCAAGCCCAAAGCCAACCCCGATGTCAATGCGTAAGATTCCCTCTCGAAACTATTTTCCATTTCAGGACCTGGTGGTCTTCCTATTTCTTGTAACAACACTTCAGCTATATGTCTTTTCGCAGAGCCTTGATAAACCATTCCCACTCCCATCAGAGCTGAAATTTGAATATTCTGAGATATATCAAGCTCAAGGGTTGTTGAAGGAAGTAACGCTTCAATGTGAACACTCAACATCTTTGTAGCTCTACTGTCCATTGTTCCTCTGTAAGTGGCTGAAATTCCCAGAATCAAACCAACACTAGTGAGTTCATCGCACTTAATAAGATACTCATAAATACTCATAAAAGACAGTGTCTTCAAGTGGCAATTTAGGCCCAAAGCCATCAAAAATCCAGCGTGCTCAGTACTGTTTTCAGCTGTTCCTTTAGGCTTGTTGTACACTATCCATGTTGAATCGATATCGGTAGCTGAAGGAGAAACTCTCAACCCAGCAGCAACGCCGTTGTGAAATTTAGGCCACATACCCATGTTTGGAGGGTAGTCCGCAGGAGTCATCTCAATCGTAGCTCCTTTGAGAGGTTCTTTTCCAGTTAAACATAGTTTCGGGACAGGAAGAGTATCTGTAGGAGTTGGTATGCAAGTCCTTAATGTAAACATCCCTCGACCAATTGGTAGAGTCATTGTTCTCAAGCACATAGAGTACAATTGTTTTTCTTGTTCCTCGAGAAACTCATGATCAGAAACACCAGCAGACTGTGTAATTTCCACTAAAACTGGATCCGCACTATTTAGAAGTCGTCGAACCTCTTTGATCCGCAGATCGTCTGGGAATCGTAGGCTTAACAATTTCGTGTCCACATATTCCATTCCATCATCGTCGTTTTGTAATGCTTCATTTTTACTCGGGAAATGAGGAGCGGGTGGTGTTCTCATGGACAGAGAGTCTTCTGAATCTACATAAGATCGATTGAATTTCAATTTTGAGTCATCCAAGCTCTCAAACTTTGTGTGCTCCACTAAATCTGGCCGAACAATAAGATCGTAGGACTCTGCTGAACAACCTCTCGGTGGGTTTATTCGAGAGCACTCCAAACAGTTGGCTATTATGAGATGGATTGCCAGAGGTAAGCGAGTGACGTCTTCTCGGGTCATATCTGGAAAGATATTTTGAGTAATGTTAAGTATAGGTATTGGTGTGATATGAAACTGTTTGAAAGAATGAGAAGTTACAAGGCTATGATTTTGAGGTCCAACACAGGAAAGGACAATCATTTCTAGCTCTAATTGTTCTTAACTTTATTTGAGTCTTTAGGTTTTTTTAGGTTATTGAGTAAAGTATTCTACTTTGCATTTTATAGTGTTAAATATTTAAATTTACGGAATATAGTGTAAGAATCTTACTCATTTCAGAGTTTTGACAATAAATGCAAAAATAAGGAATGTTTCTTATTGTAAAAGCTTCCTACAATTATAGGAATTTCTACTGAGTATACAAACTAAACAAATTCTTTTTGAAATTTTGTTTTTGTTTACAGAATAGGGGAATAGGGGAGACTTAAAAGTTATACTCAAAATAAAGATTTTAGAAAATCTGAATTCAGTGCATAGAAATAAATAGAAATCAACATACAAAAATAATTAATTTAAATAATTCAATTTGTATAATTTTTTGTTTAATTTCACAATTTATAAATTTTAATATCTTTAAGGAATTTTCAAAATTGAAAAAAATAAAATCTGCTTTTAAACTCTATTTTAGAAACTTTTAGAGGAACTAATTTTTATTATACTGAATTTGTGTTTGTTTTCAAATTCAAGATCTTAAAGTGTTTTATTCTCATTTTTTTAAATTATTCTTAATATTAAGGGTGGCAAACGCAACGATAACGCTTCCTTTTGAAAAAACGATATGGAGAATATTTTAAATATTATGAAACTTTAGAATTTTAAACTTTATTTCAGTTTAGAATTTTAATTTTCAAATTTATTTTTTTTTTCTTTTAATTTTGTAATGCAATATTCTAAATTCTCATTTAAATAAAAAACAATTTTGTAATTTTTAAAGTTTTGGGATTAAAGATATTTTTTTATTTCAAATTTATATTTTTTAAGATCTTTATGATAAGTAATAAACGATTTTTTGTTGTTCTGTTTTTGATTGAAAATTAGTTGAATTCTTTTTCTTTTTAAAATGATAATTTTAGTACAAAATAGTACAAACAAATTAATTTGATATTTATTAAAAACAAAACGCTAAAATCTATATTTTAAATTACAATAGTCTTGACGTTAATAAGTAAAATTAAATATTTATTTACATATATTTGAAATATTAGAACTTTTTTTTTTAAACAATTTGATTAGGATAAATATTAATATAAATTAAATTTTTAAAATGTTCTTATACTTCAGAAAATAAATATGTAAATACAAGTTTTATTAAAAATGTAAAAAAAAAATATTCGTATTATATTAACATAACGTATCAAAGTTGAATCTAACGTATTTTTTTGTTTAAATTGGGATAACGTAACGAGTTAAATAATGTTTCTGATCTGATAAAACTATTTTTCAATTTGTTATTATTATTTCCAAAAGATTCCAAGCATTCTGCTTTTTAATTTTTTAACATGCTTTTTCAAAAAAAATAATTTTTTTTTTTAAAACCTTTCAAATATTTAAGTTTTCAAAATTGAAATTCTAAAAATATTATCTCCTTTTTTTTTAAATATTATATTTACTTTGGTGTTAAATTATCTTTTCTTTAACTAATTTTATAAAGTTTTTTGAAAACTCATTTTCAAAGTAAAAACTTCAAATTGTTAAAGCTTTAAGAAAATTCCAGTCTTTGTTTTTAGGATTTGTGCTTTGTCCGTCTGTCTGTCGTAAACCTTTTGCAAGATTTGAAGGGATAAACATTATCCGATATGGACTTGTGATACCTCATTTTAAAGGTCTATCTGACTACTACAAACTGCCATTAACAGAATTTTTATTGGTGACACCAGATGACGCTAGCGCTTAAATCCTGGAAGCTTTCATTTTATGGATATATATTAGGCCATTAAACACCCATCATTGGTTTTTGGAATTTCTGTATGCAGTGACGTAGGGAGTAAAATGGTCTATAAAAATTGGAATTTTAGTTGATAACTTCTTTATGATTCCTAATTTGATTTTATTAATAATTAATTAATTAATAATTAATAAAAAACCCTAATGCTACTACGGAACGTAGTTTTACTGCACCGCTTCATTAATTTTTTTTTTAACCAACTAACTTTTTGCAATAGATGCATTTCTCAAAATAATTACTGCCGTTTATATTTATAGCTTTTAGTTTTTTCTGAGCTTAGGAAAATTGGAGAAATTAAAAGGAAAATTATAAAAAAATTGTTTTTTTTGTTTTTAGGAAACCTTTGTAGGAACGAGTTTATGTAATTTTTATTGATCTGAAATTCTAATACAGTCGTCGCAAACATTAACCATTTAGAGGAATTAAAAATGGGATTTCAATATTATGTATTTAAAAAAATGTATTGATTTAATTCATTAGTTCTCTAAAAAAAATACTATAAAAAAATTTGATTACACGAACTATTCAAAATGGTCTCAAAACCGAGAGTCTTAATTCTTTTGTGAATTTATTTTAAATAAATTATCTGTCATCGAGACAGAAATCTGAATTCCGAAGACCGCTTTAATTTTGCTTTAAAGACGCAGTAGTTATTCATACAGCAGTATGTCTATTTTAATTAATGAGTCCTTATAATTCTTCGTAAAAAACACTTCAGAAATCAGAATTGCGTAAATATTAATTATTAAATATTTTTTTTAGAATTGATTTTAATACTTACTCATATTCACCAACATTTGTATTAGCTGCTCACTCTTGGACGCATTTCTAGAAATCATTCGCCTCTTTTTGGCTCTTCCAGCATTCTCAGCACAACCGTATTCCAAATCATCAACCCACGTTTTTATATTTACAACTCCATGGAAAATCAAGGACATTAATTGAATAACATTTCTACTGTTTGTGTTGACTCCCTCAATACAAGGATATTTGGTCTTGTCTTTTCCTTTGATGATGTTTTGTAAAGTTTTGAAGATATTCGGCATTTCTCGATTTTGTAAGAGTTCTTTGTTCTGCATCATCTGTCCATTGTTTTCAGTGAAGCAAGGCATGGACGAGTACTTGGAGAGCTGAGGGAAATCCATGACATAAGAGTAGCAATAATTTTTCAGTTTCATATCGAAAGCGAGCTGGAAAAGAAACTCTCCCAGACATTTTATAGATTCAGAGTGAATACTAGAATGGATTTTCAGCTCTTCATACAACAAATGAAACGTGAAAAACACCAACGGAATTTGGTGGAAAAGAGGAGCCGATGTGTCGACCTCTTTATTGTCACAGGAGTCCTTTATATTCCCAAACTCTTTCGTTTGAATGATGGAAAGTAGAAACTCCCAGTCTTCGTCACAACCCATGTCTTCCTCTTCGTCAGTTTTTCTTTTCTTGTTCAACTTCGGTTCTTCTGTTGTGATGGACTCATTCAAAGGAGAACTGTTCCTTCCCAAGAATTCAGACAAAGTGGTCTTGAAAATGTCCCACTCCCTCTCCAGAGTCAAATCGTTTGTACCAGGCGCGTTTCTAGACCCATAAAACTTACTGATGAAAAGAACGTAATCGTCTTTTTTGATAATCTTGCAAAGAGCTTTAAGGCACATTTTAACCAGATAGGTTTCGTTGATCAAAGGCACGGATATTCTGAGCATTTTGCCATCCGGATAGACCAAAGTGATTCGATTACCAGCTGGATCTCTGAGACTCAAGCAGTGTCCGTCGGTCACTCGTTTTGAACTTGTCGGTTGGAGAGGATGGACAGGAGAGAGTGCATGAAGTGCTTCGTTGAAGGAACTTTCGGCTGGTTTAGCGGATGGTAGTAAACTACTTCTCCTAGGGAAAGGAGAGTTCAAAGTCAATCGCTTATTCACAGGCATCGCAATGTTTCCAGATATATGAATTTTTGAAAGCAAATTAGGGCCAGTGTACATCATAAGAGTTCCACTAGGATCCAAAACCGCAATCATTTTCATTTTTTTCAAGCAAATCGCGTCTTTTGCTGAAACCGTTGAGGTTTTACCAAATGAGTTGGTATTTTCTAAAGGAATGAATTGAAGCTTCGTTGTTCTTGGGAGTAAATAGCAAAGATAATCCTTTTCTATCAGGTCGGTGTGGAGGAAGGCTGTCGATGAAATCTCACAAAAGTCTCTGAAATTAATATTTGTTTATTAAAAATATATTTTTGTATTACTGGAGTTGAGATAGGTCGACGCTTGTTAATTCAAAGGCGAATAAAACTATTTATATGAACTTTTATGGTTCCTAATATATATTATTGAGGATGGGTCAGAGTATGTGATTGAGACAATTTTAGAATTAATTTTATAAAAAAAAAACCCTAGTGCTACTACGGTTCTACTACCGCTTTAAATTAGTGTCAAAAATCTTATGTTTATTAATTTAAAAAAAGAAAAGAAAACAAGTCAAAGATATAAAGTGTTTTTGTATATTTGAAGTCTTCAAGATGAAATCATCATAATAACAGACTTCAGGTTCTATATGACTAATGTTCTTGTTCTCTTTTCCCGTATACTTTGACCATTCGAGGGGTAACGTAACATAGATAACGTTACGTGAAAGTTTTTATTGAGTTTTGAGGCTGTGGAAAACTTATCAACCTACTTTTCTTATTCTTTATTCCTTAAATTTCAAGGCAGATCAATTCCAGAGATTTCTAGACCAACAACCAATACTTTTACAGCAGTTGGTGCACCAAATAGCTGGTAATCGAGTAGCGCCAGTTGCAGACACTGCATCTTCTTCTTCAAAGTTCAAAAACATTGATGATTCTATGCAACAATTGAATTACGATCCCGAAAACAACGGTACGAAGTAAAACGCTTTGAATCGATATTCACGACAGAAGCAACAGATTTCACAGAAGCAACCAAAGTTCGTCTTCTTACAAGTAAGCTTAACAACCATGACTTCGAACAGTTTTCCAACTCCATTTTGCCGAAAAAGCCTGAGGAATTTTCTCTTAAGGATGCGATTGAAAAATTGAAATCAATTTTTGGCCATCGACAATCAAATTTTTCTTAATAAATCTTCAAGATTTGGTCAATGAGGCGGAAAGAGTTATCTGTCTTAAAAAGTATAAATCTAGTACCGTCGAATCGGACAGCAAAAGTCTTCAGATGTTTCAACAATTCCACGCAGACCTTGTTGGGTTTGCATTTCGTCAAGGATTGTTCTTACAAGGATAAATTATGCTCTAAATGTAATCAAAAGGTTCACAAGCATGGTTATTGCATCAGCGCTAAGCCAAGATGATTAGGAAACAATCGTAATTCAGGCGGATCAACTGTGAATGTAGTTCACAGTCAACAATGTTTCGCATGAAAGAAAGTATATCGTGCCGAATGTCAACGGATCTATAATATGGTAGATCCAAGATCCTCTCGAAGAGGAGGCATCAAAGTTGATGACCATCAAAACACATATTGGGCTTTTCAAAGTAAACAGACTTCAACAGGGAGTGAAAACAGAACCAGACATTTTTCAGCAAATCGTTGACACAATTCTTAGTGGTTGACGGCTTCATTGACGATATGATTTGCCCTGGAAAGGACGAAGAAGAGCATAACATTCTCATTTGGGTTTCGTCTTGACT
>JXPG01029997.1:0-17418 GCA_001015175.1 Megaselia abdita
CTGGCCCCATCCTCACTTCGTATAATACATTAGAATAAAAAGTTATTTTGATTTAGTTACCCCTTTCCTACGACCTTGTATTTCCAACATTTTTATGGTAGTTTATAGGCCTTCAAAATGAGGTACCCGACTCTACATGATTCGAGATAACGAAGTTATCCTCATTCTGCTTTAGTTTCCCCTTTCCTACGCCTATGTATTTACAAAATTTTGATTGGGGTTTGTAGGGCTTATTAGTAACTTCGAAATGATGTATCACACGATGCTACATGATTCGGAAAAACGAAGTTGTGCACTAAAATTAAGATTTGTTAAAGGTCATTTTACTGTTTTTCGCGTCCCTACGCCACTGCATTAGAAAAAGTAATGAGGGGGGTTTGAGGGATTCATCAGTACTTTTGAAACGTGGTATCAAACTTGAGAATCGGATAAAATTTGTATTAGTCAGATAGACCTTTAAAATGAGGTATCACATGTCCATATCGGATAATGTTTACCACTTCAAATTTACGCTACAAAAGGTTTACGGCAGACATTAGCAGACAAGAATAAGATAAGAATTACTAAATTTCTGATAACTATTTAGTTTAAGTTAAATGTTGGTTATATTTTGCAAAAACTCATTATTAATTGCTCAATAAATGTAGGCTGATGTATTTTCACATTGGTATTATATATTAAGAAAATCTTATCCGATTCCAAAGCTTTATACCGCCGCGTTTTAAAGGTATACTGATGAGACCCTCAATAATTACTTTTTGGAAGCGAAAAATTATACATTTAGTGTATAACTTCGTTATTTCGAATCATGTAGGGTCGTGTGATACATCATTTTAAAGGCACTAATAATGCTAATAAGCGCCACATTGGCTAAATAAAAATTTTCTTTAACTTTTTGGTAATTTTGTGTTTCAGATTTTTTTAAGCTTTACATTTTAACTTAACGAGTGAAAAGACGCGCTTACTATGTATTCAGTTGTTGTTTGTTTAAATTTTGTTACATTGAGAAGATTTTTGAACATGCAATTGTAAATTGAAAAAGATTTCTGTTTGGGCATATTCATCGCATTCATATAGGTAAACAACATCTATATTATGAACAGAGTCGAAAACAATGAATACAGAAAATATAATTATGGACATTGGAAACCTATTCATAAACAAACAATTAGCAAACACCTGATAAATTATCCAATCAGAAACAAGCTGGATTTTTTGAACTAATGAGGTTTCGTTTTGTAGGAAACTTATGAATTTGAGATCTCTAAACTTTGGATGGAGCATCATGGATGTGTTATTCTTAATCTGTTCTATGAGTGTAGAACATATAGTGTTAATTTTGAAGTTATTTTTGTATTTATACAATTTTAAAGAAATATATTGCATGTTTGTATTATTTACATATTTTTATCTTTTCTGCACCTTATATCTTTCCATAAATTGTTCATGGAAACTGCATGATGAATGTTAAATATTAATGTTAGTTTTGTGTTGAATTTGTTCATGGTTTAATTTCCCTTTAATTTGCTTTGTTTATTACGTCATCCACAGTATGTATGAACTTCAACTCCTTGTACGCCAACTACTTTATATAACTTTTGTATTTTTATTACCTTGTAGCCCGAAGTATATCAGAGGAGTTCAGTAGTGGAGATGCTTCTAGAGTACGAGAGGAAGAAAATAGTAGTAAAGTTGAAAACATACCCACCGCTAGCCGAGATTGTAAAGATAGCAATGCTTCATCATCAGCTGGATCATCAGTAGTTGCGGGTCACCAACAACGGCCCGAAACTAGTGCTAAATATGAAAAAGAAAAGGAGAAGGATAAAGAAAAGGCAGATAAGGACAAGGAGAAAAAAGATAAGGATCGCGAAGAAAGAGATGAAGGCAAGTCATTTTCTAAAATAATCGGCTTTGTTGTTATTTTTTTTTTTTTTTTTAGAAATGATAAAGGTTTTTGATGGAGCAAGTTCCTTAAAACGACGAATTTATCGCGTCATAACCGTTCCAAGGTATTTTAATCTAGAGCAATTACTCACTGCATCATTGCGAGCTTTTCATATTTCTCGAGAACCAGACGTAAGTTTCAACTGTTTGTTTCTTAAAATGAATCACGAGTTCTTCACTTTTATTGTTTAATTTTTGTTGTTCTTTTGGTATTTTATTATCTTCACACGAGAATAACATCCATTGCAATATAAGGATATATACAAAATAGAAATCAAACTGAACGGGGAAAAAATACACTTAAAAATAAATAAATAGTTTGAAACTACTAGCGACTTAGTGAAGCACTACCAATTAAAAAAGTAATCCGATAGTGAAGTTCAATATGGCGTTGCATTCGAGCTAAAAAATGGGTCCAAAAATGTACATAATCTGTGAAAGTACTAAATACTATATAGGCTGTCACTTCCATGAGAAATCTATATAATTGAGAATCTATATATAAGATCACTAAACCCTCATTAAACTTAATAACCAATGTTCACCTTTTTTTAATCTAATCCAAACTAGTTAATTTTCTTTGAATTTTTTTCCAGTGTTTTCAATTATATTTCGAGCTGAATGTTATTCTTGGAGCTCTTCACTCTGAAAAGGTTGTTTATTACCAGACACTACAAAATCACAGTATCCGTATTTTGCGAAAGTATCCTCTAATGAATTGATTTTTGAAGAAGAAGTTGTATTTGTGTCAGAAACATTAAATTTAATGAACAATTAATCTCCATTAAGTCGTGAAAACAATTCATTAATGTTATAGGCATTGGATCCAAAGTCCAACCCAGCCTGACAGAGTCATCCCATTTAGGAATAAGAACTACCAGCGTTGCCCAACTTGTAATTGTAACTGGTTCAACAATATTAGCTAGTTTAAGTCGCTCTAGTTCTCGGTTTGTAGATTCCAATTTAGAAAAGGTTGTTGGTCGGGGCTTAAAAATTGTATTTTCCTTCAATTGAATACAGGTTCAACAACTTCTTTAAATGTTGATTGAAAAATGTTAAACTGGAATTTGGATAGGCCCCATGAAATAGACGATTTAAATACAGTCGTAACTTCCTGATGATAATGAATTATATGGGTAATTACATCGTTTAAATCATCACTACGGTCATCATTGTTGTCTATTTCTTGTTAAGTTTCCACAGCATAAACTTTTGATCGGCAAACCTTGGAGATGTGGACTTTCTTTCTACAATTGTTGCACATCACACTTCAATATTTACAACTCTTAAATTAACGTCGTTCAGAAGTTTAACTAGGAACATTGCCGCCCAGTTCAGAAGAGCCCCATCCCTTATGAAGTTTTTTTTTTTTTCGAAACCGATGAGTGGATGGTTATATCTTTTCACTAACGCGAACCAAGTATAACATAAAAAATAGTAAAACATCCAAATTATGTATGGTATGTTTGCCTAAATTTTCCTGGGGCAAATGGGTATTAAAAAAAATAATCAACTATACAAAAAAAAAAAAAAAAAACAATTAAATATTATTTATCCCAATCCAAATAAATGTTGTTTAGAATTTGGTTTATTTTTGTTCATGATGCTGTTGCTGAAAATCCTTTCTATTGGTCTGGTAATGTTGACGAATAATATAGAGCGAATGAGCCACATTATCAGCTTGATCGATTTTAGTGCTCACTTAGGTCCTTGCCNTAATCTCCATAAAAGAACAGTTTTCGATATATATATAGTTACAGTTTAATTAGTCCTTGATCAATTAATAATATATTGTAGGTTTTCATAAAAATAAAAGTGAAGATCCTATTTATATTTTTAACAAAAAATAATTAAAATTTAAAATTTTTATAGGCATTTTATTTAACTGATCTTTACGCGCCAAATGAAAATGTCCCTTTAAGAGATCCAAATCCTATTTTAAATTTAACTCATCCTGAAGGGAAACGCCCAGCCATTTATCTCAGGTTTCATGACATTGATCGCGGCTTCGTAAGAGTGTACACCGGAAAATTACAGATGCAAGCACAAGAACCATTTGCAAGTATAGCTGTGAGAAATGAGTCTACTGTTTTGAACTTGATTGAAGATGCCATACAACAATTTCAATTAGAGGGTGAACCAATAGATTATCGGTAATATCTTGTCTCTATTTTACATTCAAAATAAAAATAGTTATTAATTGTTTAGGTGCTCTGAGGTTTTGCTAGATCGAGGAGTTACTGAAAGGATATTAGAGTTGGAGGAGCGCCCTTGGGAAATTATGAAAAATTTAGGTCATGACTCAATTAGGCAAATGGAACTTATGAGATTTTACTTACAGCATAAGAAAGATCCCCACGGGCCTAACATTGCATTATTTGTTGGCAATCTACCATCAGGTCTTTCCGAACGTCAATACGATCAAATAATTACTAAATTCACAACAGATGAGTTTAGACGTGCTAATTTTGGTCCTATTTATTATGAATATGGATCTTTGATCATGTTATATGAGAAACCACATTTGGCGGTAGGTTCTATAAGTTAAAAAAAAAATGTGAAAACAATATTTTCAATTTAGGTCCAAGCTTTTTATTTGCTGAAGGAAGCTGTGCATGAAGACAAGAAATTACTTGTCCTACTTCTACCAAACATCACGCCAAAAATGGTGCCACCTGGAGTTCTACCCCTTCTAGTTTTCGTAAACGTGAAATCTGGTGGCTGCCAAGGATCAGAGTTAATATCAAGCTTTAGAAAACTACTGAATCCATATCAAGTATTTGATTTGGACAACGGTGGACCCTTGCCTGGGTATATGTCTCAAACGCATCTCTTACTTTTACATTATTTTATGTTTTCTCTGCTTATTTCAGCTTGTATGTTTTCCGTGAAATAAAAAAGTATAAGATTTTGGTATGTGGTGGAGATGGCACAATTGGCTGGGTGCTGCAATGCCTAGATAATGTTGGTCAGGATTCTATATGCTCAAGTCCACCATGCGCAATAGTACCTTTGGGAACAGGTAATTATTTTGTTTTGTATAATGGTTTTATAAGCAAATCTTATATCTTTCAGGAAACGATTTAGCAAGAGTTCTTCGGTGGGGGCCAGGATATACAGGTGGAGAAGATCCTTTAAATTTGCTACGAGATGTTATAGAGGCAGAAGAGATACGCTTAGATCGTTGGACTGTTGTATTTCACCCAGAAGATAAGCCTGATGAACCTGCGCTGAAAGCGCCAACAAATACGAGTGGTAAGAGTAAGAAGAAGAAGATACAACAAGTTCCAATATCACAACAGAATCGGCATCATCAATTACCGGCAATCTCGACATTGTCTATATCAGGTCATTTAATTTTAAAAATTTCAACAACAACAAAATATTTTATTAAAAATTCCACAATAAATGTTAACTCTGAACTTCCTTCTATGTGTAACTTCCTAAGAAAACCAAATGTGAAATATTCGTATATTTTTACATCAGAGTGCGAAGCCTTTTAAATAGTCAATTGCAAGGTTTGACTTTCAATAACAATTATCCACAAGATTATGTTTGAAAAAAATCGTTAATTTTAATAGTGGAGAAACTGTCCTACGGAGTGTATAGAGGAGATTACTTATTAAATATGTAAACTTTTTCTCCACTCTGTAAAATAGTTTTTGCATGGAATTTTTGAAAAAAGGAAGAGAAAGTAGAAAAAAGCCTGGTTATCCGTCATATATTCAAATTCAAACTAACTTCGCACTCTGGTTTCCATTTGAATTGACTAATCAGATGTATATTCGTAAAATAACCCCAAAGTTATAGATGTAATAATTAAATGATTGGTATTATTGAATTATGATGCAAGTTCGATGTGAAAATGGTCTCATTAACTGCATGTCAATTTAGAGTTTTCATATATAATTTGCTTCCTCAACTGCTAGAAAATTCAATTCATTCCTCTTTTTATTTCACTTAATTACTTACCAAATCAAAAACTCACTGAAGTATTCAGCTATTGCGCACAGACGTACTTTGCATGATAAAGATATTAATAAACAAATACTCAAATGTTGTTCATTACAATTTTTGTATATTACATCTAAACAAATTTATTCTTAAATGCTTTATTTGCTCATTATTTTAAATCAAATATATTCTATTTATTAGCAAAATGCCATTTCACAAACTTTTAAACTTTTTTTAAACTCTCTAAACTTAACCTTTTATGTTTTGATCTTATGTTAATTGCAATCAATATTTAACTATAAATCATGAACAAACAGCTACTCATTGAAACATGTTGACATATTACAAATATGTATATTTCTTCGAAGCACATATTTAAAAAATTTAATTAATTCATATTTTTCGTTTTATGAAGATTCTAAACAAATCGGACAAATACATATTGTTTTGCACATATTTTAATTGTGGGTAACATCCTAAATATTGCAATGGTAGCTTACATATACATTTTCAAATATAGCACAAAAAGTGTAATATTTTTTTTCGTATCATCGTAATTGTTTTTTTACCATAGAGTTTAAAAGAGAACAGTAGTCGTTTTAAAAATAATTTGTAATTATAATTCTTCAAGACATCCCTCTGATTTTAAATTGATACTTAATGTAATTTATTTAATACGAACTTCGCTTGAAACGCTAAGCATGCATTTATTTTAACTCTGTAAGAAGAACAGTAACTAACTCATATTATTCATCTCTCAAAACGCATTTTTACACTAAATCACAAAAATCGTTCTAGAGTTAGAACATATTATCCTAATCACTGCTTGATAAACTTACTTTCAAAATTGAAATTTCGACATAACATTTTCTAAATGTAAGTTATTGTATTTGTTAGCAACCGAATTATTAAAAGAATTCCATTTTATACTACAAACTTTTTTATTTGAGTTAACTGCTGCTTTTTTGTTTCTTTTTTTAATATTTGTATCCTTGAAAATATACTAAATTTATATAAATTTTAATTTGTAAAGGTGGTGCTACACAAAGTGAAGACAACTCGCAAATATTTGTTATGAACAATTATTTTGGAATTGGCGTTGACGCTGATTTATGTTTGGATTTTCATAATGCGCGAGAAGAGAATCCCAATAAATTTAATTCCCGTTTACATAATAAAAGTGTATACCTCAGAATGGGATTGAAAAAAATAGTTGGCCGGAAGTCTGTGGATTTAAGCAAGGAGCTGCGCTTAGAAGTAGATGGAAAAGTTATAGATTTACCAACGGTAGAGGGGCTCATCATTTTGAATATTTTAAGGTAAACTAAACTTGTTTGTATATACTGTGGGGTGATAACAAAAAGATTGGAGACTTTCGGAATCCGTGTACATAAATTTTGAGAAATCCCATTAATCATTAATCCATGTTCTAAAAGCCTAGCGAATCCTTAAGGATTCTGCAAGTTTTAGGAGTACAAATTTTGAAGGAGTATCCAATCCCTAATGAAAGTTTATGTTATCGATTGTGTTTGCGCTTGAAAATAATGGTAAACTAACCGAAAAGAGCGACCATACAATTTGATCATTTATTTAGAACTTTTCGAGAGTAAAAAGTTAGAAGTCGAAATGCGAACCTTTACAAAAATACCAAAGCAAAAGTAAAATATTGAAAAATTAAAGTCTCACATATTGCAGACTTTATTTAGAAAGCGGAATAATTTATTTACATAATAATTCTTTCTAGATACATTTTAAAACATACTGTGGCGCAAGCGAAATCTAAGACATAAACTTTAATTTATCCCATTAATTATGCAGACAATCATACTAATAGTCTATTTATAGTTGGGGATCTGGTGCTAACCCTTGGGGACCTGAAAAAGATGATGTTTTCTCAAAGCCGAATCACTACGATGGAATGTTGGAAATTGTTGGAGTCACAGGAGTAGTCCATTTAGGACAAATACAATCCGGTCTTCGTTCGGCAACAAGAATCGCACAGGTAAATAAAAAACATTCAATTATAAAATCAGTTTTCGTAAAAACAAAAATTTGCAGGGTGGTCACATAAAAATCCACATTAATACGGATCTTGCAGTGCAAGTGGATGGAGAACCTTGGATTCAAAGTCCAAGCGACATTGTCGTACTGAAATCTGCTCTTAAGGTGAGTAATTGAGAATCAAAATACTCAGAACAATACACTTTTCAAATATTATTTCCAACATTTGTGTTTGGTTATAAAATCCTTAAAATCACTAAGTTAACGTTATCTTCTAAATTAAATCGCATGATTCTGAGTTGTTGCATGTTAAATAAAGGCTAAAATAATCGAGCTCATATTAAAGTCATACTATTATTATTATTTAAAGTCTCCTTCAATTTTTAATTTTTTTCGATGTTTCTAGTAAATGAAACCATTACGATTTTATGTTTGTTATATAATATTGGATGTACAATGGTTGAAAGGATGCGACGGGAACTTTTGCAGTATATTGATCTATAAATGGCAAGCATCTTTAGAAGATCAAAATTTCTTCTAATAGACACGATGGGTCAATTGGCAAATATAACACATTTGTTTAGTATAATAGTAAATAGTAGGGATGGATATTCAATAGATTTTCTATATAGCTTTTCAGAATGATTCCCAAGCTAGTTAGAGCAGTTTTATTTTTCGAAATCAATGACCAGGGCGTTATGTATTTTTAAATAAGCAACTGTTGTGGCACTATAGGAATAAAGGTGCTTTAGAAGTTTATTTGGGCTTTAAGATTATCCATAATAGGATTTTTTTTTTAACATTTATATTTATAAAACAAAAAATGACATTAGCATAGCAGTTTGTGTTCTGGATATCTATACTCCAATGAAAATATGTTTAAAAGTCATTCAATTAAAAATAAAACTAAATTATATTTAAAAAATGTTTTGAAAACTTTGCAAAATTTTAATGTTTAGTTTACTCATATAAATTTAAAATAAATTAAGTTCTTTTTATTTAATGATATCGTTTTGTTATGCTGAATGTCAAGTATAGAGCAGCACAGAACAAAAAAAAATTAAAATTAAATATTATCAGAAGTTAATTTTAATTTGAATGGCTCTTTAAATGATCAATGGAATTTTTATTATCTTGCTATTCAAGTTGAACTCGATTTTTGTCTTACTGGTGAAAATTGTTGATCTTGATTAGATGTGTATGTTTTCAAGTCTTTATTATAGTCTTTGCTATGGTTTGATTCATTTCGGAGTGCTTACAGAATGTTGTTTGTTTTATCTCCTAAGCTGGTGCGTAATGATTTGGAATTCGTAAGGATTTTCTGCAGCGTGAATATCTTATGTTTCTTATAAGATGGATGCTGAGAAGAGTTATAGTTTTTTTGTTTGGATTGGGCATACAAATTAGGCTCTGATTCTCTTTCAAGCGGAAAAATATTCTCTTTCTTTTAATGTAGAAGACATTTAGTAAACATATCTATTTAAGCTTCTTCTAAGCGACTTTATGACTGCTTTCTTGAAGATGTAAATTCTTTTTCAGGGGTAGAAGATGTCCTTAATTGTTACAAAAGTATTACTAAACATATTAAGAACATCTTGCAAGATATCCGTCACCGTAATTCTAAATGTTTATAAAACATAAAATAACATGTGATGTAATCTTGTAAATGTTCTGCTTAGATTTTCGCCTGGGTAAAGACTAAATTCAAGCTTGCATAGCTTAAAAGTTTTTGTCAGTAGGTATTTGTATTTTCAGAATATGGAATGTAGCTGCAACTTCTTCACTCTGCTTTGGCCACCATTTAGCAGCTGAAGATTGTTTGTCATCGATTGAGAAATACCTCTTTTATCATTGCAGAAAAATCTTTCCTACGATGATTGCCAACTTGATAACACTTTCTCGTTAAATTGGAATCTAGTTGGAATAATATCGAACCTCTTTCCCTTTTTTCCTTGTTTTTCTTTGGATGTAACTTTGACAGGCAGTTTTTTTGGTGTCGAGAGCTCATTTCTTCTTGTAGTTTATGTTATTATCGCATAATTTACTTGTTCTAAATTAGTTTACCTGTTCCAACCAGTTTTATATCCTTCATAGCTTAAAGTCAGCTTTATTTTCGTGGATCTTGTATGTCCCAACTCTATACTATAAAGCGATCTTACATTCCATTTAAATATCCAAAAATCATTGTCCATTGTCCTATCCCGGCCCAAATCCGTTTTTTCTCGTTATTTCGAATTGAGAAATCAAGTTTTTCAAGTGTTTTTTAGGATACAGATTGCAAGAACTCAGTTTTTTTTCTGTGTTTGTGAGTGAGTCACGTATTTTTAATTATTTTTGAAGAATGGAATTCTTTATGTTGTGTGTAGTAATCATGAATACTGATGTTTATGAATCCCATATCTAAGTTATAGCACAAAATCAAATTTGCTTCTAGAAATCTTTTAAAAAAATGTACTAACAAATATTTTTTTATAATTGACAATGGAAGGCGAGTTAAGAAATAAACAAGCGATCTTTATTGTTTATTAAATTTCTTCGTAAGAAGCAAAGCATTTGGTATTTATTACTTTTGGGTCATTATTCAAAAATCAATTCTAAAGATTTAATTTTTTATGAGATTTACCAAAAGTATAGTCGTACAAAACAAAATCATATGTAGAACATTTTTAAATTTAGAACTTTCTGACCATACAAATTATCCAATAATCATCTTATCCACAAATATATTTTTATAGCAATGGTTTCATTTACATTTATATAATGCTGCAATGCCTCACAGCTTTTGTTTTTCCCAAATTGTATGATTTATAAAAAAAAACCCTAGAGTGATTTCAAAATAATAAATAAAGCTTCTGTAATATAAAAAACATCAACGTTAAGCATTTATATTAATATAATAATAATTCTAAAAATACGTGTTATCAGACGCTAAAAATTTACAAGAAAGTGTGGTCCCAGTTTAAGTTGCTTGATTATGTTTTCTGATTTCTACAAGACACACAAAACAACATATTTTTTGTTTCCAAAATTCCATATATAGAAACACAGAATTAAGAATATTTTTTATAACATTTAAAAGCAAAACAAAACACATTTTTATAAACAAAAATAGCTTTATATTTTATGCAATTTTTCTTATATTGTACGCTTTATCAATACTACACTCTTCGGACCATTTAAAATAATATGTATGTCTAGGCAACAATGTTGAAGAAACCAAAATGTAAAAGAAGGCTTACAGAGCCGCACATTCAACCAGCTCCAACCTTAGCTGGAGGAGGCGGTGGCGGTATTGGTGGATCAGCAGCACAAATATCGGGATCAGGTCCACCTGAAAATGGGGATCGCGAAAAGGAAACCCTCAATTCATAGAGTTCCCGTCCGTTCAGTCCAATTTTTCTTTTTATTTCTTTTCAAAAAAATATTTTAATAATTTATATTATTATTCTGTCTATATTATGTTTACTTTTTTTTTTTTATATTTATTGAAACCATAGTTACATTTTATTATATATACTCCATTTGTCTACTTTGTATTTAAACGTATAATTACAAGACCTAAAAAATCATAAAACTTACAAACAAAAAGCAAAAAAAATACTAAAACTAACTAAAATATCCATTCACTAAGTAACTATCTCGCAATAGATTTTTGTGCACATATATTAAAGTATTTTATATTACAAATTAAAAATACAAAGAACAAAGGTCCTTTTTGATTTTGTTTTGTTTTTAAGATATTTATTATTATGATAATATTTACAACTTATTGTAAAAAGTACTTTACAATTCACTATTCTTATGTGTAAACTGAAACAAGAGATTTTAATATTTTAACCTGATTTTTGTTTGTATATATTTTATATATATAGTATATCTATATATACATTTATATACTAGATTGTTTCTTCAAAATAGAATTGAAGAAGAAGATGTTGTGAACATTTTAAATAGTCTTAGCGTTTTTTTGAGAGTAAATTTTCAGCTATTGTTATAGTACCAATTAATATTTTCGAACGCAATCATAATTTATTTCATTAATAGCGTGTTTTGAGAATAACAATAGTTGTTTAGAATAAAACAATCATAAGTGAAGATCAGAATAAAATCTAGAAAAGTAAAACTCAAAAATTCGTTAGACAACACGCTTCCGTTTCATTTTAAAACTTATCACAAATTGAACATATAGATTGTTTATATTTTTTTAATACTAATATTTTTTTTTCAAGAATCAGAGATTTCAAAAATTGGTTATGCAGCTTTTTACTGTTTTGTTTTAAATTTCCGCAAAACTAACTGGCTAACTAACTAATTGGCTTCTATTATTTATAGCTTTTTTTCATTTCCGTTTCATTTGAAATTTTATATTTTTCTTAGTTTGGTTTTAAAAATTAATATTCATATAACCAAAATTTACTTAATTTACACACACATTTAAAACAACAATAATTAATTTTATGTTCCCTACTCCAAAATATCTTTTCTGATTTCTGAAATTACGATAAAACGATTGGTTTTAAATTATGTACTCGCTATCTACAATTGGACGTAACAGGCAACCATGTTAAAAAAATTAAAAGGAAAAATGAAGCGTCGCAACACGGAACCAACAATGGTTGTAGGCAGCGGTGGTAATAACGCGATCGCAACAACTGGCGGTAGTGTTTCTGGTGGTAGTACTAATATTGGAACATCAATTTCTTTGGCGGTAGCACCACAAGAAAGTGAAGAAAATAATTTAGATAATAACACTGATTTCTGAATATGGTATAATGAGCGGCTTATTTAACGTGCTTTTTTCATTTTTCATTTCCAATCCAAACATATATTTATTTCCATATTTTTCAATTCACAATTTTTTTAATATTCAAATTTCTCATTATTGGGAACACAAAAAAAAGGTACGTAAAATAAGTATTAGCTCTTCCTGTTATTCTGTCTTTATGATTTCGATCCTTCTTTAAAATTTTCAATCTCCATTAAAAATGTGTTGAGTTTTAATATGTTCTCCTACAACAAAATTTAAAACTCCGATAATTATAGATATTTTTTTTAAGTTGTTGACGTTTTCATTAAAACCAAATTTAAAAATCTTTTTTATATAGAAAATCTTTTAGTAAAAAAAACATAAAACTGAATTTAATCATTGTTGAATAGTTATTTATTTATGAAAAACAACACCAGAACATTTAAGAAGAAATAAATGGAATTAAAATGAAGCTAATACGCTTTTAGGTTTTAAGTAACAAGAAAGAGGTGATTATAAAACAAAAACAAACAAATATAAATACTACTATTATGTATGGTAATATTACCAACCAAAAAGTAAAGCTTTTCCGTTATATTGAATAAGTCAAGTACAAACAAAAATTCACACAAATTCAACTAATACAAAAACTATATGAATGAAGTGGGAAAAAAATGAATGAAATTAAGTAATTCTGGGGCTCGGTTGAGTTGGGGTGCGCCATATATTCGCCCACTTCAACTCGGCCACCACAAAACTTTATATATTTCGTGTATTACTTTTATAATTTAAAACAAAAGATGCATTAATTATTTTTAAAACTATTTATTAAAATCAAAACAACAAAATAATTAAAGAGTAAATCTTATTCTCACTATTATAATTATTATATATTAATGTTACAAATGACGATGACTTGTTACCACAAAAACAATGTTGTATAAAGATATTTGCTAAACCTTAACAAGCAAACATTCAAAAACAGAAAATCAAAAATAAAAGATAAATAAATTGTAAATATATGTTTTATTATCTACGTCAAGTATCTTTGAACGGCATTCATTTGAAAATGGTGCAAACTCGAAATTAAATAGAGAATTATTAGAAAAATTTACTTAAAAACAAACAACCCAAAAATCTTATTTCATTTAGATTTATAAATGTATAGAAAATAAAACAATTAAATTTATTTTATTGGACAAATTTAATTTAAAAAAACTTAAACATGAAAACATCTTAAAATCTATAATGTCTAGAAAATAACAATAAAAATCTTCAAAGATATAGTGAAAAAGAAAATCGCTAAATATAACTTCAAAATAATACATAAAACCATACAACCAACCATAAATAGAAAGATAAATAAAAATGTAAAAAATATAAAAACCGATAAATACTAGTATTTTTATTTTTGGGGAAAGATATAAATAATTAAGTAAGTATTCATTGCAGATATAATATACGTAATTGTCTAATTTCCTTGTATCCGTCCGGGGTCCGTCCGCCAGAATTTATTTAAGTTATCAATTAGTGGATAAGGGCTTTAAAAGTTTGGGATTACAGTTTTACAAAGTAAGTAGTATATATTTATTTCGTGGTGTAAGTTAGATCCCCAGTGCCGAAAACGAAGTTATAAGTCCTGTTAATTCGTAAAGTAATAAACGCATTATTTGTTCTCTACCAAAATGTCGAAGAATACTGAAATTAAAATCTTTTATGCTTATTTTGAAAATACAATACAACCATGGTATAAATATATAAGGTATGGCACAAAAACTATCTGTGTCTCATTTTGTTTATGAATTTTCACACAACATTGAGTCTGAATTCCAAATTTTTCAAAATATCATTTTGCCATAGAGTTCTACTTTACTTTGGGTTTATAAACATGTTGCCAAGAATATTAGAAACTGACGACGTAGCGCGAAAAATCAAATTCTATTTACTTTGACTTAAAAATAGTAGATGTGCTTTGAACAAGAAATGCAACCCGTTTTCTATATATTTTCTATATATTCAAGTTTCTCAAAGTGTATGTTGCTACAAAATTATTCTATAAACAAAATCAAATGTTTAGACTTAACATTTTCTCCTCACTTGTCAAGAGGAAAAGAGAAAGAAAAATTGTGTCATAACTTATATATTTATACCATGCAATAAAACTGACTCAATAAAAAACTAAAATTTAATGTTTTATTATTTTTTTTTTTTCTGTAGGTATTTTGCACCACAATTCTATCATACATTGTGACGCAATCTAAGTGCTTTGGGACTCTTACCCACTGAACCCCGATCCAAGGTTCAAATAGAGACTAGTCAATTTTTTTATTTATCATCAAATTATCGTCAATCATTGGGTTGGTGTAGGCGCTAGCACTATTGCCTTCTGCTCTGACGATTCTGAGTTCGATCCTCAGAGCACTCGTTAGAATGTTTCGTAAGAAATTGTCTTTGGCGTGAGTCGGATATACTACCTAGCGCCACACTCGTATTTTCGATGTTGGTGAAATAAATGGGTGCCTCTAATACACTCTTTAAAATAGCAGACAGCTCATCACTAAACTGATGTAGGAAGCAAACATTCCTTAATATCACTGCTACACATAGAATCACCTTTAAATAAATTGTACCTTTTGTAGATTTAGAGAAAACAATTAGAAACGCTTTTTAAGAAATGTATTTTTCGAGGTTGTGTTCCATCTATGGTCGGACTTTCTTTATCGTATATCGTTGTCGTCCCCTAGACTACCAAACATTATTTTATTCTAGGACGTTCATATCGCGATTTATAACAGAAATACAAATTCAAACAAAACTCACCACGGAGACGATCTTACTACTGGTTTAACATTTGAAGCTTGAAACATTTTTGAAAGACTTTAGTAAGTGTTATACAGTAATTAACGAAAATATATCACTCTCTATTTTCGAAAAGACAATAATTATTGTCTTTCAATATTTATACATATCTGATAAAAGAGTCCAATTACTCACTCTGGAAAGCAACAGGAAAAAATACTATAGAACACAGTTCACATATAAAGAAACCCGACGGCTCGTGGGCGAAAAATTAAGGGATTGCAATTAAAAGAAGCTCCTGGGTTTGACAAGTATTAAAGAATCACCCGGAAAAAGCGGTAACATTTCTTTAATTATTATTACGCAGCTATCAAGTTAAGATACGGTCCAACTATTTGGAAAGTTGCTGAAATAATAATGATATCATTGCTACCCATAATATCAAAGCTATTTGAAATAATAATCCAAAAACGCATTCAATTATACATAGAAAGGTTCAAGGCTATTTCAAATCACCAATTTGGTTTTATTTCATTACGGATTCATCGAATTACGGATGTAATAGAAATAAAAGAATTCTGCTCTACTGTATTTTTAGACGTAGCTAGGGCATTCAATAAAGTATGGCATGAAGGGCTTATATTTAAACTAAACCGTTTCTTATCCAACTCTTACAAACGTCTTATTTGTCAATTAGAGTTTTCAGAGTACGGGAAGAAAATGAGAAATCGACAATTAAAGATATAAAAGCAGGAGTTCCACAAGCTATAGCATATTAGGTCCATTATGGTATGTATAATGGTAAAAAAGTTGCTACATTTGCAGATGATACTGCCTTAATAGACACCGGTCGCGATGTAGTCGAATAAACTTCAAAATTACAAGAAGCTAATGATTCAATTTCTAGTTGGTGTACACACTTAACGAAACTGAATCTGTTCTTGTGAACTTTACGTTAAGAAGATTGAAAATCAACCCAATTCAAAAAAATAAAGTCTTTAATTTTGAGTTGTATTTAGAAAACTAAAAAGATACAGTTATCACCTCGAGAGGTAATAAAACTAGATTGTTTTAAGATTAAAATGTGCTATCTAGCTAATTTCTAATTATAGGTGTTAATTCTTTTCATACCATTTCTGAAAGATATCACACTATCAAAAAACTCCATATTAAAAAAAAAAAACTAAACTTTTATTGATTTCCGACTAGTAGTAGTAGTTTATTTTGTAAAAGTATTTTTTACATTTCATAATACAAAACAACTGTGCAATGGTATCGGCAATAGTCATAAGACTGTCTGCCTAAATTACTAAAAAATATAAAATAATAATAAAAATAAATGATAACATTTTAAATAATCTGTTGACATAAGAGTAAATTTGATTTTCTTTATAAATAAATTTGAAATGTTTTTCATTAAAAGTTAAATTCACTTATTAAATATAATCTATATTTTCAAAGGCTCTCTTTAAAAATGTAATTAACACATTCCATGTACAGATCTCACCATTCAATGTTTGAATTACTTCACCCTCTTCCAAGTGTCTTTTTCCAAATAGATCTGCTCTAAATTCAATCAAAGCAGGACATCGACCAATAAAATGTGAAACATCTTCAACTTCATCCATGTTGCACATAGAACATCTTTTGTCGGCATTTTCTTGGAACTTGTTACAATTTAAACCCATAATATCGCATTTAGCCTTTATCACTCACATGATTTCCGTTGATTTCAATAGACCATTGCAATATTCACCAGCTGCAGGAGACAGGTTTTTATAAAAACGATGCGAGCTTTTTATTGAGAGCAATTGGTTGTTTTTTCTTGAAGCCTCAAAGTTTTCAATTGCTGAATTTATGCAATACATCCATCTCAGTTTGTCCAATGGAACGACAGACCACCTAACCAAAGTATTTATTTCATTGTCACACCATTCTTGAAACCAATAGATCTTTTTTTCAATAATTCG
>JXPG01030038.1:0-12584 GCA_001015175.1 Megaselia abdita
TAAATAAATTATATACATGGCATCAAAATTCAGAAATTATTTCATACAAAGTTAGCAAAAATTGTATTTACTTAACAATTATTATTCAATTAATTAATTTACTTTTGTTTAATGAATTGTTAAAACTATCTTTATGAATTTATTTTTTGAATTTGGTAATTTGTTTTCTTTTTATTGTTACGATCTTTGAAACTCGTAAATTGATTTTATTTCTTTTTTTAATTTTATTGTTAGTGTAAAATAATTATTAATTTTTATTATAATATTTTTTGTAAAATTGTTGATGGTATTTATTTTTATATTTTAAAATCAATTTTTTATTATTATTTTAAAGTTTATTGGTATTATAGTTTGTTTTTCATTATATTAGTACTATTATATTATTTATTTACTTATATAAAAACATTTGTTATTTTTATTTATTTGCTTTTAATGATTGCATTTTTAGTATTTTAGTATTAGCATTAGTTTCTGAATTTTGTTATTCTTATTTTATTTCCATTTTTTTAAAATTCCTGAATGCCTTTGTTGTTTTAATGAATGAATTTTAATTTTTCTCAGTTTTTGTTTTTGTTTTTTTTTGTTTATAAAACAATTTTAATATTAACATTATTTTTTTATTATTTTTGTTTATTGTGTTTCTTGCTGTTATTGCGTAAAATATATAATTTTTTAATTCTTGTGGGTATTTATTGTTTTTATGAAGGAATTTTAAGTTTTTACTTTGTTGATTCTGGATTTTAGTTTATTATTTATATTTTTTATATTGAGGACATTGGTTGTTTTTCTAAAGCTGTGGGATTCGTTTTTGGAATCATGGAACATTCCCATTCAATTCCCTTACCGAAATCGATTCCATATTTTCCTCTCAAGATTCCCCAACCAACGATACTCATATTGTGAAAAAAAAACATTACACATGGAGCCGTTTCTGGAGTCTTGGAACCAATTCCCATCCCAGAAATCGATTCTAAATATTTTGTCTGACTCCTCTCAAGATTCCCAGTCCAACTATACCTATATTGCATATATTCCCAACTAAAAATTAAAAAAAAACACATAACAAACATGAAAAAAACTATAAATGTCGAGACCTTGCCTTACGTTTATGCTCAAACCATAACGTAAGGCTTCACGTAACGTTAAGAAAAGTAGCCTATGTTTTGGACAATATTCAAGAGAACATCTCTACAAAATTTGAAGTGAATTTTATTATATAGATATCAACAACTTGATGGCTCTGCTTATTCCAAGCACGATGTTCTGTATTTCACTTATGAATTAGATCTCGAGAAGCACTTAGAGAGCTTTCAAAAGTTATTTATTGGGATATTCAAAACATCAACCATGAGAACCTTCTTGAATATATTTTCAATACCAACTGGAGTGATTCTCTTTGTCATAACATTGATGACAACGTTGATGTTTTGGAGCTTAACCTTCCAACTTTTTTCACCAACAATGTTCCGATCAAAACAGTAAGATCAATCAATAATTCTCATCCGTGGATGAATGAATCATTGGGCTTATCAAGGAATGGAATCTAGTCTTCAGGAGATTTAAACAAAGTCTTAATGAGGTGGAAATAAATAAGTATCGTACAATCAAATCATCAACAAAGTACAACGAGAGATGTATAATAGCAAAAGTTAGCTTCTATGAAAACCTTCTTGGAGCCAACCTTTCACACAATTTTATGTGGAAGCGTTTGAAGGAAATAGGTATCTCAAGTAAGGACAGAAATAGTTGCTCTATTTCACCTGTCGATTTTATACCACGTTTCTTTTCTTCTCTTGACTTAATAAGTCAAGGTATTTTACCATCGTTGAATATCCAAAACAGAAACTGTTCCAGTTTTGTCTAGAAGGTGCAAGGAAGGAAAAGTAACTCCTGTCAGTATTTTGTGCTCCTGTTCAAAACGTCTGGAAAAGCTTATGTCAGCCCAAATAACTTTTCATCTCACTGAACGTAAGAAATCATTGGTCTGGTTAATGAAGACTTATGTTGAATTTGGACTGAGTCAAACTGTCTTCAAATCAACGTCAAGAAGTTGCAATGTATGCTGATTTCCCATAACAACGGTATACATCCAACTGGTTATGTGGTGCTTGGTAATGAAGTACTGCCGTTTGTTAATAAAGTCAACAATCTTGGAGTAATAATCAGCTCTAAGCTTGATTGGAAGCTCAATATTCAAGCGGTCTGTAGAAAAAGCACAATTGAAATTAGTTTTTTGTATCAGTTTGGAAGCTCGTTTCCTCAAGATACCTTCAAAAAGCTTGTAACTCAATTATGTTTATGGACTTCGAAAATTTGACCATGTCTCTCATCTGTCAAACAATTTCTTTGGAATGCCTCTTAAGAACTTTATGATGTACCACAGATGACTTTTTTTATTTATATTAATTCTTTTGGATGAGCCGAAATATCTTTTTGACAAACTAGAATTTTTGAGTACTCTAAGATTTATTTTTAATGTAATCAATCTTTCTAATGAACTGCATGGACCATCGAAAAGGTTTTATCTTCACGACGTACGCTTTTGGAACGCAATCTCTAATGTCAATTTAATGTTATCAAATCTAGGCTAAGTAAATGAGATGTAAATCTTTTTAGTCTACGCCAACTATTCTGTGAATACATCTTTGGAATGTTTTGTTAGAATCTGTATTGCATGGTCGTTTTGGACCCAATGAACTTCGGATAAGTTCAGTAATTGAAATAATTTCATCCAACTTCTTCCACTTACATATTCTAAATAATTTAATATGACATAAATTGGTAATTTGTTAGCTCTGGTTTGAAATTCTACTTTAACATCTGCCACTCCAACTATTGGAACTATTTATGGAGCAGTGTCTCATTAATAGTTGTAATGGCAGAGTTAGTATCGAATTCAAAGTATCAGATTTGTTTGAAATCTTTTCGTAAATTTTTAACACTTCAGGTTACGTTTCTGACAACGATCAGATTAATGCCCAGAAACACATCATTTGAACCAGCATTTTTTCTATTTTCTTTGAAGATTTGTTGCTGCTGAAATGTTTGTTGAGACGACTCTTAAATCATGTTACTGTTATTTTTAGATTATTCTATTCTTCAAGCTTCTTTTACATCAGCTTTTACATCAAATGACAAGTTTCCTTCCAATAAAAGTTTTTCTCAAATACCCTTATCATATAGTCCTTTAATAAATTGTGAAGAAATATGAGTATTTGAAGTGCTTCGTTGGTATTAATCGCAAATAAATTTACAAAATGTAGCTCTTTTTTTAAGCTCAGCAACATAAGAAGAAATTGATTTTTTGGTTTTATCAATCAAAAGTTATGCTGTTCACTCACGAAATTTAGTTCAGGACATAATTGGTTTTTCAGTAACTCTTGGTGTTGGGTAAATCCGAACTTGTTAAACTGGAAAGCAATTTGAATGTTTTGTACCGATGAAATTGAGTAAGACAAGAAGAACATTCTTCGGCGAATATATTTGATGCAGCTATGGTGGTCGATCTTCGGGGGCATTTAGATGTATGAGGAGTGTATACTTCAATCAAAACTACTTCAAAAATATGAAACAACATTCGATGAATTATTACCCTAAAACATCAACATTTAAATGCTGGGCTTAGAATATGAAAGAAAATCCATTTCTACAAAACATGAAACAAATAAATTAAAATTATATAACACAATTAATGCTAAACGAACCCAGACAAATAATATTTCGAGAGTTTTTAAAAATAAAATATTATTTACTAAATTTCTTGAATTAATTTATAAAATCAAAATAAATTTTATCACAAGAAAAGAAACATTTGTTCTCAAAAATAATAATTGTACGATACAGGCTCTATAAAAAGGTTCGGCATTTGTTTGTTTTGAGAGTCCGAAGTTCATACAAACCATTTAATATTGATAACTATAAAATCTGAAAACCAACAAAACCCATCAAAATATAAAATAAAATGTTATAAAATCCACAGCGAGCCAGAGCCAGAATACCCAGAAGAAGAAGCCAGCCCCGATGTTGCAATTATTGAAGATGAACTTAATTTAGAAGAACTAATGAAACAAAAAGCTCTACTGCAAGCCCGTTTAGGTGCGTACCTATCGGAGTCCTCAATTGATTCACCTGTGGTTACAGTACTGAAACCAGTTGTTCAGCGAGGTGGCGGCGAAGAAGTTTTTGTTAGTTCAAAGAGTAAGAAATATGAAAATTCATCTAAAAATATTTCTGATTCTAATTCTAATAATAAAAAATCCACTAATGAATCCGATGTAATATTATTGGATGATTCTAGCGGAGACGACGAGGTCACTGCTTCTAGACGGCCTGCAATTCCCTCTTCCAATCGAGACAGAGAGAAACACAAAGAAAATCGCGATCGGTCTAAGAAAAGGTCCAGTAAGTCTCCCGGCAACAACTTTAGAGACCGAAAGGATTCTCGACAAAGGCATGAGAACGATAATCGTTATAAAGAAGATCTACGTCGAGAGATAAACCGGGAAAAGGAGCGGGATCGCCGGTCCGACGATCGTGGTAGACGGTTTGACACTAGGGACCGAAATGATCGAGATAGAAGACGTGAGCGCAGTCACAGTCGAAGTAAAGCTGAGTCTGATAGGAGGAGGGAAAGGGAGCGCGAAAAGGATAATCTTGAAACATCCAATAGAGATAGGAAGAATTCCACAAATTCTAAGAAAGATCGGTACAGAGACTCCCTCTCTGAAGGTCAGGAAAATAAAAGAGTACAAGAGTCCTCTAGCAGTGAAGAGGAGGCTAACATCGACATCAAAGAAGATGAAGATGAGGAGATGATTATCGAGCAAAGACGGAAACAACGCGAAGAACTTTTAAAGAAACTAGCGGCCAAAAACTCCATTGAACCAAAGAATGGCAAAGAGGAAGAGTCAATGTCACCGATTTTCATTGACGAAACCACGAATTCGAATTTCACGCCGCCTGTGGATGAAGAGAAGACGACAGTTGTGACAGTACCTGTCAAAGAAAAAGAAATAAGTACAAAAAGGACAGAATGGGACATGTTCGCTGACCAAGATGTCGACTCAAACTTCGATGTGAGTGGCTTATTCGTAATGTTGAGTTTCATATTTGAGATACAGTTGCTTATTTCGCTTTTTGTTTTCCTTTCAGTCTCCTAGCACAGTCATTTCAACAAAGAATCAGAATGAGAATCCCGCTCTTACGGATAACTGGGACGATGCTGAAGGTTACTATCGTGTTCGGATAGGAGAAACCCTAGACAACCGTTATATTGTGAGTGGATTCACGGGACAAGGCGTCTTCAGTAATGTCATTAGAGCCAGAGACCAAGCTCGCGGTAATTCCAATGTGGCCGTTAAAATCATAAGAAATAATGAAGTCATGCACAGAACAGGAATTCGAGAGTTGGAAATCTTGAAGAAACTGAATGATGCCGATCCAGATGACAAATATCACTGTTTAAGACTGTTCAGGCATTTCGATCATAAGCAGGTGGGTTTTTTAAAAATATTGTTTTAAAAACTTTCTTAAAGCTACTTCAAATTATTTAATATTAAAGCTTTAAAAAAAAATTTCATTTTTTTTAATTCTAATTTCCTAAAATAAAACAAAAAACTATTATTTAAAAAAATCCAAAGTAATAACATTAATCCCTTACAGCATCTTTGCATGGTCTTCGAGCCATTGGCTATGAACTTAAGAGAAATTCTGAAGAAGTATGGTAAAAACGTGGGCCTTCATATTAAAGCAGTTCGGAGTTACACTCAACAGCTTTTCTTCGCTCTAAAGCTTCTTAAAAAGACGGAAATCCTCCACGCGGATATAAAACCCGACAACATTCTTGTTAATGAAACTCACTTGATTCTTAAACTTTGTGATTTCGGATCAGCTTCCACCATCTCCGACAATGAAATCACTCCATATTTGGTGTCCCGTTTCTATCGAGCTCCAGAAATTATATTAGGATTACCCTATGACTACGGAATTGATATGTGGTCTGCAGCTTGTACTATTTATGAACTTTATACAGGAAAGATTTTATTCAGTGGGAAAAGCAACAACCAAATGTTGAAGTTCTTCATGGACGTTAAAGGTTCGTATTTCTCATTTGCTTTTTGGAAATTTTCTAATATCTTGTTCACAGGAAAAGTGCCGAACAAAGTTATCAGAAAAGGACAATTTAAAGATCAACACTTTGACAGCAGTTGTAACTTTTTGTATCATGAAATTGACAAAATTACAGAGAAGGTGAGTTTTTTTATTACTTTATTTTTATATGGGGTTTTAAGAAAATAAAAAAAAAAGGTTTGTTTTATCATAGAATTTTCGAAGAAATGTTGATAATTATATTAATAAATGTTTTAAATTGCAATTTTGAAAAAAAGAAATACAATTTACGGATAGGTTAAATATGAGTTAAAAAAAGATTAACACAAAAAAAAAAAATGTTTTAAAAATAGAATTTTAGAAGTATTTAAAAATATATTTTTTTTTATATATAAAAATTTTTTTTAAATGGCAGGGATAAGAAATATAAAATGTTTTTAAGAAAGATTCAGAAATATAATTTCACAAAATATTTTGCAATGAATTTTAAGTTCAAAAAGCAAACATAAAAAAATATCTAAATATCAAACATTCCTCAATATTTTGTTTTAAATATTTTTTTTTAAGAAAAATATAAGCTACAAAACTTCAAATAGTCTAAACTATTGAGCGAAAAAAATGTCCGGCTTTCCCTTTAATTTTTAGCTCCAAATTGTCATATTTTTTTATTAAATAACTCTTAACGAAACATCTAAAAGGAATAGGAAATAATTTATATTTTAACAACTAGTTACTAAAAAGTTGAAAGGTATAAAATTGTAAATACAAATACCTTCAATATAAAAAGAAGAATTAAAATTAAATAAACTTATAGATTTTATTAATTTTTAAAATATAAGTCAATTTTCAATATTGAAACTATTTCAACATTGCATTTGTTCCCACATTTGTAAGTATTTTACCTACCTAATTGAAGTGTAGGAGTTTCTCACACATGTGTTGGTATTTCTCTTATTACGTAGCAGAGGTGTTTTTTTTACTTTCGTGGGTAACAATAACAAGTACGATTTTTTCCCATATTGGTAAATATTTTACCCATGTAATTGAAGTGTAACAGTTTCTCCCAAATGTATAAATTAAAACTCAGATCTGTTTGCGCATAAGTCAGATCGAAGTATAAGTTACGATAGTGTACCTTTCGTGACAGGAAAGGAATACCTGAATTGGAATGGACTTCAAGATTCTATATAAAAAATAAATTAAAAAAAAATCAGAAAACCTAAGTGAAAAATTACGATGTTTTAATCAAAACAATAAATACCATCAATAATCAAAAACAAAAAGAAATAAATAATCAAATATAAAACAATAATTACAAAAAAACTATTAAACAAAAATAAAAAAACAGCTTAGTAAAAACTAAAATTATTTCCTTAAACAAAAATAGAAAACCGAAATAAATTAAAAAACAAATTTGGAACAATTAAAAAGAAAATACAGAATTTGCAGATGTAAAAATTAATTTCACAAAATAATAAATATTCTCAAAAACTAAAAAATAAATAAAAAAAGAAGGTTTCATTAATTTCACAAAAAATTTAAACAACAAAGAACAAAGAATTTAAATAAGAAAAAGTTTTTGAGACTATTTATTTGTTTGATAGAGGAATTTACATCTGCTAATGCTGTACTTTCTTTTTAATTGTTGAAAGTTTGTGTTTTTAGTTAAGGAAAGAATCTTAGTTTCTGAATTATTATTTTTTATTCTGTTCAACTGTTTTTTAATTATTTTTAAAGAAAATGCAAAATAAGCGGATGTAAAAAATCCTTTCAGAAAACAACAAAAATTCTCAAAAACTAAAAAAAAGAAGAAACAATAAATAAATAAATAAATAAATAAATCAAAAAAAAAAAATCAAAAAATAAATAAAAATATAAAACAATTTTTTTTAAAGTTTTTGAGAATATTTATTGTTTTTTGTATAAAGGAATTTTTACATCAGTTAATTCTGTATTTTCTTTTTATTTGTTGAAAATTTATTTGTTTATTTCAGTTTTTTTGTTTTTTTTTATTTAAGGATAGAATTTTAGTTTTTGCCTTATTATTTTTTATTCTGTTTAACTGTTTTTTTAAATATTTTCAAAGAAAATAAAAATCGAGCAGATGTAAAAATTCATTTCATTAAACAATAAATATTCTCGAAAACTAAAAAATAAATAAATAAAAAAAGAAGGTTTCATTAATTTCACAAAAAATTTAAGATCAAAAAAAAAATTTAAATAAGAAAAAGTTTTTGAGACTATTTTTATTTGATAGAGGAATTTACATCTGCTAATGCTGTACTTTCTTTATAATTGTTGAAAGTTTGTGTTTTTAGTTAAGGAAAGAACAAGTACTAATTTTCCACCCATTTATAAATATATTGGTATTTCTCTTATTACTAAGCGTAGGTAGGTAAAAATAACAAGTAAGATTATTTTTTCTAAAATAGTACTGTTTTACTGTTGTTGGTATTTGTTGTGAATGCAATACATTCCAAATTGTCTTTTGATCCATTTTGATCACATTTCATAAACACCGTTCATAATTATATTTAAATAAATAACTTTCTTATTGCCAAAGTAAAACCTCAAATACAAAATCAACACAACTTTATTGAAAATGAATAAATAAATAAAACAAAAAAAACCTTTAAAACAAAGCGGTTTCTTCCGAGAAAGCCCCGCAAAGCGTTAATCCATCATGAAGAATAGCCCGCATAAACTGTGAAGATTTCTCTGTCTTCAAGACGTAGTCCTTTTTGTACGGCTCTCCAGTCGCTTCAGAAAAACTACAGTAAGAGGTCAACAAGTCGTATAGTTTTCCTCTTTTAAAGTCCCCTAGTTGAACCTCCTCTCCATTTAAAAGTTTTAGGATATCACAGAACTCCAATCCAGAATTGTTCAGTTTTGCGGAAAGTTTCTTGGTTTTATTGATAAGACTGTCCATAGCGGAAAGTTCTTGAATCACTTCATTCCATCCATTCCCATAGTTATCAGAATGGTTTATCGTGTACTTTAAATGTTCATGGATTTTGTTGAACCTCTCTTCCAAAGCAGGATCACCTTCGCTTTCCAATTTGAGAAGAATAGAATGAAGAAGAGTTGAAAGAGTGAGATCGCAAATCTCGCCTATGGTTCTGGTTTCAAAGAATTTGATGATCTTTGAGGCTTCTTCATTGAAATCGAAAAGTTTCTTCTGTTTCCTTGCTGGGACAGGATTTGCATTATCCCACATTACCAACCAGGAATTTCCGGGCAATTCCATTCGTGGGGAAAGGGCTCCATCAATCCAATCTCTCGGGCTGTGCCATCGAATAAAGTCTTCAAATGTCGCTTTAAGATTTGCGGCTTTAAAACTTTCCATATCGGAAAGAAGAGCACTCTCGGTTTGTTCACTGAGATTCTCTGTTAAAAGTTGGTCTTCTGTTTTAGGTCCAAGCTCTTGGGTAATAGGGATGTAGAGAGGCTCGGAGGGGGAATGTAACAGCATCAAATCATCAAGTTGCTTTAGTCTTCCGTCTTCTTCTATTTCTGGAGGACAATCATAGAACTCATCTTCCTCTGACTCATCTTCTGATATAGTTCGTCCTTCCTCGATTTTCTTCTTTTCAATACAAATGTTCAAAAGTTGCAACTTTTGATGCAAGAGACATGTCCTTGCATCTGGTGTATTTGTCGCTGTGAGAATTCCCGGGATCTTTAAGCACTTTTCGACTCTTCGCGAGAGCTCGTTGGTAAAGAACAACCAAAGAGATCCTACAGAGTTCATCCCTCCCATGGAGTTGTTATAAGTGGACAAAATGCAACTGAATCTTGTAACTATAGAGTCTGAAGGAGCCGTTTTGATTCCGTGTTTTTTGTACTGTTGATTAAATTCTTCATCGATGTTTTCGTAATAGTTTACATTGCTCGGAGGGAACAAATACGTGAACATGAGTTTTATGTTGTCATCATTAATGTAGTCGTCTAAAATGGCTGCGGTGGATTGAAGAGTCCTGACATTGTTCTTTAATCTGAGATAGTCTTCCATGCACTTGGATAAATGGTAGATTGGTTTGATATGAGTTTCTAGTTGAACAGACAATGACCAAACTGGGGCTGTCTCGGGATCTAGACCTGAATAGTGGGATTTTTTGTTATAGGTTGTTTTTTTAAAATATTTTAGTTAAGGATTTTTTTGAATGTTGTGATTTAAATTATAATATGTTAATATGAATTTCACAAAGGGTTTTGGGTTTTTTTTTTTAAATTTATATTAAAATTTTTTTTATTTTCCGTCCGTCTGTGAATTTGTCAGATAGAATTTAAGAGTGTTTTTTACTGATTTTTAAAATAACATTTTTAAAACTAATTTCTTCTTTCTTTTTATTAAATTCTTGTTTAATTTTGTTCATGAACTCATTTAAATTTGATTAAAAATCAGAAAATAGTTAAGATAAGAACAATAGTTATATAATTCCAATTTCATAAATATTTAAAATTAACTATTTAAATTTTAAACTTCATCAAAATAGTCTTTTTCAAAGCTTTATTGTTTTTTAATTTTTTGTTAAATTAATTGAAAAAATTTTGAAGTTTACTCTAATTTCCATGTTGAATTACATTCATAGCTCATCATTGATTCTATATAGAAAAAGAGAAAAAACTAAATCCCTGATGAAAAGCATCTGGGAAATACACTTTGAGCAACCTTTAGATTGTTTCTTAAAAGATCTTTGTTCATAAAAATATTAAGATCCTTAAAAAATCATCAAAATCCTTTCATAATCATTTAAAACCATATTTACTCAGCCCCTTTAATGAAACCGGACAGACGGACAAAAAAAAAGAAGAAAATCCTTACCAGAATAATTGGCGGAATCCACAAGGACATTTTCCATGATATCCAGCCAAGTGCATTTCAGTGAAATTTGTCTTATTGGATCAGAGGAGACCCCGTATGGGAGAAGGAATCGACTGCTTTCTGGGAATGGGGAGTTCGCTCCAGTTCCTACTTTCAAAGAATAACTTAATTGGGCTGATATTGAATTTGTAGAGTCTGACTCCTTTACTTTGGCCTTGAAAACTGCGAGAATTCCAGACAGATACCTGAACATGGGTGGGATTTCGTCGATGTGGATTGCATCAAGACTGGTCCTTTTTGTGGCTTCTCTTGACACTCCAAAGAACATGTTTCTGAATTTTCGATTGTCTGTTATGAAAACGGGAATCTTTTCTATTCCCGACTCCTCCATCGACATTAAAACTGATGAAAGTAACATCCGAACCTGACTTTCCACCAGATTCTCGGATTCAGGTTCCACAACAACAAAAGCTTTGGTGAGAAAGTATCTGGGAATCGGAATTCTACATTTTGTACTTATAAATGGTGATTTAGAGGGTGTAGACGAAGTAGGTTCCGCTTTGTAGAACCTCACGGTCATAAAAGTGCTGGCGAAACTGATTTCTTTCTCAATGATTTCCCATTCACAAGATTCCAAATCGCAGTTTTCATTGTTGGAAATTTCAGTCAGATTGAAATCCGTCACGAAAGTCTCATTTAGTCTATGGTTAAATACTTCCCAATCTGAAGCTGTTGTGTAATCTTCATGGAAAAACTCATTTTCATCAATTTCTTCTGCCATTTTTCACAATTTTTATATTTTTTCTGATAAAAACACGGAAACGTAAACACTGGAGAATGTGTTGCTTGGGCTTCGGTTGGTTTTACGTTGAAAATTGGTTGCAAGGCAGTTGGCGGGCTTTTTGAATTTATTTTGCTATTTTTTTTTTATTTAATGTTGTTTTTATTAGTTGATATATTCATTATTGAATTAGAAAGAAAAAAAAACAATTTTTGTTGTCACTTTGTAAGTTCTTATTAGTATTAGTTTTGTAAGTTTATTGGAATCCATTTCTGGGATCGGAATAGGTTCCAAGATTCCATAAATGTTTTTCAGCTTCAGTATAACAACAAATACCCTCAATATAAAACAAATTACATAAAAATTAAATAATATATAAAAAGCAAAAAGGCAGAAACAGCTAATTCAAAGCTTTAAACTCGTTCATCAAAACTAATAATACATAAATACCATCAACAATTAAAACAAAAAAATAAAATAAACCAATAACTAAAAAATAAATAATAAAAAAATATTGTTAGACAANAAAACAAATTACATAAAAATTAAATAATATATAAAAAGCAAAAAGGCAGAAACAGCTAATTCAAAGCTTTAAACTCGTTCATCAAAACTAATAATACATAAATACCATCAACAATTAAAACAAAAAAATAAAATAAACCAATAACTAAAAAATAAATAATAAAAAAATATTGTTAGACAAAGACATTAGACAAAGAAATATTTTACTAAAAGTATAAAAAAAATATATAAAATCAATTATCCATAGAGCGTAACAATAAATACCATACAAAAATTATATAAAACTATTAAAAGGGAACAAAAGTTTCATATGCCAAGAACAAAATATCTAATAAAAAAAGTTTA
>JXPG01030040.1:5899-19872 GCA_001015175.1 Megaselia abdita
AATTTTAATATATTGTATTTATTATTTGTCTAAACTAATTTTGTCTTCTTTTTTGAGGTCATGAGTTCTTGATAGTATTTATTGTGGTGTTTCTGGATTTGTTTTAATTTTTTTTTAATTATTTTAAATTTTTTTGATATTTCCAGAGCTCAAGAAACTTAAAGTTTGGTCGAAATCGTTAAAACTCGACGATTCATAATCGATTTAACACATCATAGACATCATAGACTTCTCTGAATATAAACCCCGTCCAACCATACCCATAAAAAACATTGCCCAATAAGGAACCGTTTCTAAAATCTTGGAACTTATTCCCATTCCAGAAATTTTGGAAAAAATATTGTTTCGTTAAAATTATATAAAACTAAAAAATGAATAAACTCCCATTAGAACTCCCATTAAACTCCCATAAGCAAATTTCCCCAAACCCAAATTAAAGCTTCCCATCTCAGATGTCAACCTCCCCTGAAAGTTTCAAGTTCGTAGCTATAATCTTTCCCGAGAAAATGACATTTAAAATAAACTCCTATTAAAAAAAAACTTCGTTTTACAAAAAAAATTTTTATAGATTTCCGACTAAAAAACAAAAAATTTATCTAAACTTTAAGTTCACTTATATAATTAAACATTTACGTTGATATAAAAAAATTTAGATTATTTCCTAAAATAAATTACATAATGTAAATAAATGTAAAAAATAAGTCTCAACATAAATGTCCATAATTTTAGTGAAATTATCTATTTAAAACTATATTTTTAATGTAAATTAACAAATCGTTTTATTAGTATTAATCTACTTTTTTTTGAAATAAAGAGAACAAAAACCCTCTTTCGAAAAATTTAAGAGAAAATAGTTACCCACTTAAAGGTAGGCAATTTTTATATACCAAATATTCAGAACCTCCTAAACATATACACTATAATGTCTCTAAAACAAAAACTTTTTATCAACAAGATAAGATAAGATTAGAATAGTGTCAAATTTACTGTGAAATTCTGAGCAAATTTAGTTATTAATAGCTGTCGAGTGAAAAGGGTGAGTTTCGGAAGAGTTCCTTTAAGTGATGATCGAAGTCTTGTGTCTTTCTTTAAATTTAGCCACAGTGATTAATATCGTTTTTTCTGAGCAATATATGTCATTAAAGAGTGAAACAAATCGTCAAAAGTTAATATTGAAAATAAGTTTAGACAGTTTAGTCATTCGCTTTACTTGAAATATATTATATCGGTTTACTTTCGATAAGATTAGATAACAGTGAAGAGTAAGCGCAGTCAAGTTTTTCCGTTTCAAATAAAATGTTGAAGGTGTCCCATATTTCCTAATCATATTTCCACTTCTTACTCCGCAGGTAATTCGACGAAATGAGGGTCAGTTGGTCATTGTTTTTGATAGTGTCGTCACTATTTCTATTAAGTGTTTATTCTGAGGAAGTGAAGGTAAACACAACCACAACAGCAGCAGCAAAAACCAAAGTTGAACCTAAACACCCACCTGTCGAGACCTTGAAGAGCGCCCTTTGTAAGAAGTGTAAATGTGACAAATTTAAACTCCTTTTGGACTGTTCACACTTAGGATTAACAGAATGGTTTAAAGTCGACGAGATCGACACTTTGATTTACGGAAGCATTGCTTTTGAGACCATCGATCTTTCTCACAATAACTTGACCGAAGTCCCAGCTTTCCCAAATCTTCGTGTAAAGAATTTGTTGTTGAATTTTAACAAAATCGATAAAATTGCAGATCAAGCTTTCCTTAACTTAACACTTTTGACTAAACTGGACCTCTCAAACAACAAAATCAACAACAACGGTTTCATACCTAACATTTTTGAGGGTCACTATTCAACCACCGAGTATTTGCCTTTGGAATACCTCAGGGAGTTGAATTTGGCCGACAACGAGTTGCACAAACTCAGAGAAGACATTTTCGAGCACTGCGACAATTTGGAAATCTTAAGTCTTTCACGCAATGGTTTCAAAATGTTTGACAAAGACACCATTCACGCTATTGAGGATTTACATAATTTGAAGGTAGGTTTTTTATATTATTATTTCTATTATTATTATTGTTATTATTGACTATTTTGTTGATTCCTTTAGTTCTTGGATTTGTCATATATGCAACTGAGCAACCTTCCTCATGAGATCTTACATGCTTCGGATTCTTTGGACACTGTTGTTTTGACTGGAAACTTGTTCAAGAAAATCCCAGCTGATGCTCTTGGAAACAGCATCAATTTGAAGCGCCTGAATTTGGATGAGAACCCCATTGTTGAGGTCGGAGGAGATAGGTGAGTTTTTGCTTTGTTTTTCTAGTTACCATTCATAGACTCACTCCTATTGTGAGTCATCTTTCGACAATTTGTGCTTCCCGTAAGAATTTTCTGTAAAGGTCTTGAAGTATATTATATTAATATAATTATTTGTTATTTTATAATCTATTTAATTTTAATTACAACTACAGTCCTTAGTTTATACAATAATGAATATAATATTTTCTTTAAATTCGTGTTGCATATATTATCTGAAATTAAATAGAAATCATTAGGTTATTATATTTATGATTAATGCTGTTATATTTACCGTTATTTCTACAAGTCTTTCCTTTAAGTAATTATAGTCAACTGCTTCTCTCTTAGGTTTAGTTTCTAACAATAAAAGACAAATTATCCATGACAAAGTTATATTAAATCTTCCAAGGTGGTAAAATAAATCCTTCTTGATGTTCAAACAGGAAAATCCTTTGCATGAATTGTTTTGGCACCGACTCAACTCTAAATATGTGACCTTCATATTGAGGGCACCGACTAGTATAGAGCCTTCAAGCATTCCCAAGGGACAGAAGCCTTAGAATTGATTGTTCACGGAAATCCTTTGACCATCTGAAAATGCATCCAATTAAAGAGATTAATTTGTTTGTTATATATTAAATGAGATCATTGAAATTACATAACGTAACTTGTTTCTCAAACATCTTAGGAATATAGGATAGTTTTGTAATGCCTCTAATTTTCTTCACATTACATTTGTTATCAGATTTAAATAAAGTATTTATAAATGAGGTCTTCCACAGCTCATTGCAGCACATCTTCCATACTCTATTCTTGAAGGATAAGTTATAGTAGAGTTATTTTGTTTCTTCAGCATACTCTCGTAAATCACACTCTACCATAGAAACTTAAAATGTTAGTTCTTCCCCAAATGTTTAATCAGGATGTCTGCTATATTTTCATCGGAGCTGACGTATTTCAAATCCACAATAGATTTCTGGTAAATCTCTCTGACATTCGAATGTCAATATGTTTTGTACTCGAGTGAAATACTGGGTTCTTGACTAATTTCAAAGCGCTGGTATTATCTTCAAATAGTGTTGTCATCTTTAAAAAAATATTAGACATTCCTAGTTCTTTCAAGACTTGGCGCAGATACACGACTTCCTTCGCAGCAGATGATAATATATGCAATATACGTGTATACGAACGCATGTCAGCTAAACTTTCAGTCCAGTCAGCATCATAGAAACCATATAACTCCTCATCAGCTTGTTGATACTTCAGCTGGTAACAAATAGTTGCTCTCAGTTAACTGAGGACATGTTTAGCAGCTGATAAATGTTCACTATGCGCATTCTGGTTTACTTGTAAAAGTTTGTAAACTGAGTGTAAAAATCCGGTCTAGTAGTTAAATCGATGTACATCAATTGCTTTATGTCATTCTTAGTACAATCATTCGTCAATCTTGGTTCCTGGATCGGGGTGAGTACTACAGCTTCGGTTTTTGAGTAGTCAAATCCAAACTTCTGACTCCATNCGACAACAATAATGAAAGTAACCTCGATCTGTTTCCAAACGTACAAGCAAGTAACAGTAAGACCATAAAGTACTTTTCGGTATTTTTCTGGTTGTGACACATATACCTCTTCCTGAAGATCTCCATTTAGATACGTTCCTCTCACATCCATTTAGTGAACAAAGAGTTTCAGTTCAACAGACAATGCTAGTAGAATGGCCGAGCAACAGGCGAGAAGGTTTTTGAGTAGTCAAATCCAAACTTCTGACTCCATCNTGTAAACTGAGTGTAAAAATCCGGTCTAGTAGTTAAATCGATGTACATCAATTGCTTTATGTCATTCTTAGTACAATCATTCGTCAATCTTGGTTCCTGGATCGGGGTGAGTACTACAGCTTCGGTTTTTGAGTAGTCAAATCCAAACTTCTGACTCCATCCTTTAGCTACTAACGCCGCCTTGTATTTATCAATTTCACTGTAATTATTGACTTTGATGCTGAAGACAAATTTACATTTAATAGGTACACGATTAGTTTGAAAATCCACGAGTTCCCATGTTTTATTCCTAAGAAGTTACTCATACTCTGACTGCATGGTTGAAAAACATTTCTCTTGATCTGATCCGGGTAAGGCCTCATTAACGGAAGCAGGATTTTGATTTATGAATATTACTCAAGAATATTTTCCCCCTCCATGCTTTCGTTAAAAAGGAACCCAAACGGCGTTTACACCTTTCGAACAGCAGTGAGTTCTTTTAAAATCTCGACTGTGACATCTTTTTGAATGAAGTTAAATTCTGAAAACTCCAGTTTCTCAATTTCAGACAGAACATGCCCTTTCTACTAAACGAATAAATGAATCTTAGGTGAATCGTTATATATCTTTTNCGCAGGACAGAACATGCCCTTTCTACTAAACGGATTCAAAGTGACAAATTCATTACTGACCTGATTATCAAGCAATGAACCATTTCCACTAGAGTTCACGCTCAGCCACTCAGTTCTGCTGCGGAGAATATTTTACTGTGAACTGTCGACGAATGCCTTTTTTTAAAGGTAACTGTCGAATTTCATTCGAAGACAATAGATCTCTATGATGAATCTTAGGTGAATCGTTATATATCTTTTCAAAATGAAAGCGTTTTCGATTTGGACGATGTAACATGATGCAAAACATAATATAGTATTTTCGTACACTGAAAGAAATTATATGAATTTTTGGTGGATGTCGTATCCAAAATTATGGATATTATTATCAAATATGGATGTCATGATTATAATTTTGTTAACTGCATCCAACTCATGGTTGTTAGACATATAATATGGACAGCTACGGCTCGGTTCATAATTATGGACTAAGCATTCATATATAAACGGAGAAGCCATAAATATGATCAAAAAAGTATCTTTCTTACTCCTTCTAATGACGATTAAAAATAGTTTACAATTTGAACTTCATCTTTCTCATTGGCTGCGNTAGACATATAATATGGACAGCTACGGCTCGGTTCATAATTATGGACTAAGCATTCATATATAAACGGAGAAGCCATAAATATGATCAAAAAAGTATCTTTCTTACTCCTTCTAATGACGATTAAAAATAGTTTACAATTTGAACTTCATCTTTCTCATTGGCTGCGAAAATTCTCGTTAGTTCTGATTGGTTCGAGCAAATGTAAACACACTTTATTATAAGCGATATGTCCATAATTACGTATCGAGCCATTACGGATGGGATGTCTATAAACACTTCTTTGAGTGTATAATCCTGGAGTTGTAGAAGCCCCAGAAGCGTCACTAGACTGAGTTGGAATCGATGAGAATGTTATATTATCAATCAGTTCGATATCCTTTGTCATACAAACTGAGCATAGAATATCCGTTTGATGTCTATGGACAAGCCAGCTACACAATTTTGCTTCTATTTAAACAACAATTTGTATATATATTGTATATGTATTTAAATTCCTGAAATTTATAGCACAGTGTTTGGTTAATAATGCAGAGATTTGACTATAATTTACTGCGTGCTAGTTATTCCACAATCTCATATTTGAACATCATTCACATTCATTGCGCATCACTTAATTATCATTTACGATGTTTGACTAAATTACAAAATTTCAACTTTATTAATCTGATAACTTTCACAAAATTATTTTTTTTAAATCTAAAATTCCAGCGTTTTCCCGAAACTAGAAGGACTGGAATACTTGAGTCTTTCTTACATGTCCGACTTGAAAACCATTGGAGTGGGAGCATTCAGCAATCTTCCCAGTAAGTTATCAATAATATAATTTTCTTACAAAAACCTTAACGAACCGAATTCCAGACCTCAAGACCCTTCAAATCAGCCACAACCAACTCTTGACCACCATCAGCGTTGAAGCTTTCGCTTCCTACGACAAGAAGAACACGTCGATAGTGACTTATCCAAAACTAGAAAACTTATACCTCGATTCAAACAATTTGAAAAAATTGGATGAGAAATTACTCTATAACTGGCAATCCTTGCAACAAATTAATCTCAACAATAACACCTGGGATTGCGATGACCACAACACTTGGTTGGTCTCATATTTCGTGCCATTCATCCATAACTTTCTTGGAAGTTCGATGACCAGGAACATTAAATGTGCCACTCCAGCTGATATGAAGGATAAGCTTGTTTACGAGGTTCACGTTCAAACTAGGGATTCTACAGTAGAAGGAACTTCAGGAGGATCGATTGTCTTGGGAATCTTTATTGGTATTGTGGTTGGTATTCCAATGACTTTCGGTGTTCTCTTGATTTTGAGGAAATACAGGAACAACACTCCATCTGTCAACTATAATCGTGCTAGATTCGAAAACAACTTTGACATCTGATGATTTCTTTAGCTTTATTTGTTCGCTTTCCCAATAGTTTATGTTTTGTAAATAAATTTTAATATTGTTGTATATTTTTTAAATTTTATTACTATCTGCTTCAAGAAGAATCCAGACTAAGCTAATCATGTATCCAATGTCTATATATCTGCCCAGTATTCCGGAAAGCCCTCAGAAATGATTAACGCTATTCAAATAAGACTTAATCATTGAGACCTTTGCATCTCTAAATATAAGACCAGCAAACTTCGGTAATGAAGCAACCTACAGCTAAGCAGGAAGATACTCTGTGATCGACATTACATTTGCCAGCCCTTCGCTATTTGAAATCAGATGTAAAATAAGTGACAGTCACTTAACAATCACTGGATAAAAATGGAAGAACACACGCACGAGTAGATATAGTCCTGTTAAGAAGTTATGATTTTACAAACGAAAACAAAGAGCAAACCTCGGATCATGACTGATTTCGACTCGGAAACTGGATCAACTGGATGCAGAAATTGCTTCATGTTCCAAGCATGACGCTAAATACGTCATTGGTGACTTCAATGCTAAGATTTGAATTGAAGATATCTTCCACGGCATTATTAGACTCCACAGTAAGCACCAGAAATCCGTTTAAACGTCTACAGATTTCTCCAGCACGCGGTACGCACAAGCTACAAAATACACAAACTGATCTACCAGTCAAGGATTACTCATGAACATCGGCGGCCCAATACAAAGCAGATCTAAAAAGGAATGGATTCACGCTGAGTGAAAAAGTGGCTCGGAACACCAGAGGAGCTGGTACTGCGCAGAAGGCGAAGTATAGAGAAGAAGCCAGGAGAAGTGCAGTCAAGACGTCATGAGAATGGCGAGATGAGAAAAGTGAAAGCTTTGAGAAGAAAGAATTTTCTAACAACAAATGAAAAGACAGAGTGAGGGTTATACACCACCAGCAATCCTCTGAACCAACTAGTCAGAAAACTTATTGGTAAACGACGAAGACATTCTTGCACGCTGGAGAGAGTACTTCTCAGAACTTCTTGGCAACGGTCACACCGGAACATCAGCGAGTCAAATCTTAACTCGGCATACGAGATCATCCCGTGAGCGCTTGAAACCACATCCCAACACCATCATCGGAGATTACCAATGCGTTTCCGTCCTGGAAAAACCACCATTAATAAAATTGACATCTTCACAAGAAACGTAGAAGATCTGAAGGCAAGCTACAACAACATCAGTAGATACGCTACATCAATGGGTCTCAGAGTGAATATCAAGAAGACCAAAAATATGAAATCGAGTAGAATCCAAGAAGATATCAACAACATCAACATTGGCACTGACAAGTTTGAGTCAGTAAAGCATTTTACCACATTACCCAATAGATCAAAAGGAGAAGCATGCTTGCTAACCGAACACTGCTTGGTCTAAGTAGAGTGTTAAGATCGAGATTCATCTGAAGAAGCACTAAACTAAACATCTACAGGACTCTCAGTATACCTGTTCCGATATATGGAGCTGAGTCTTGGTCATTTTAAGAATTAGACAAAAATCTTTTGAAGCTATTTGAGAGAAAGTTGCTTCGTATGATCTTTGGTGCTATGTATGCAAACAATGAGTGACGCAGACGAAACAATCATGAGTTCTATTAGCTATTTTCAAAATGCAGTATCGTAGATAGAGTGCGAAAACAACAACTTTGGTGGCTTGGACATGTTTGGCTCATGTCGGATGAAGTCTCACCAAAAAAGTTAGCTCGTACAAGCTACACCCGAAGGTTGTCGACGATAATTTCGACAACGGTTACAATGGTTTGATTGCCCTGAAATAGAGCTTACATCAAAAGGAATCACAAACTGTACAGCTGAGACCGCAAACGGAGGAGGCAGATCAACGCAGACCATTGGTAAACGTTCCACCGTTGGCTTTTACCTATAAGACGATAATTGTATGTCCTTATCGCTGGGTTGGTATTTTTTTACCATCCTTGTGACATCGGGATTGTCTTCAAAATTTCAAGAAAACTAAGGGAGTAGGGGACCCACCGAGTCTATATCTTATAGCTCTACAGTAGTAGGTTGCGCAAAAACAAACAGGCTGTGTATATGACCATAAAGTTTGAGGATCCTCTGGTTACTTCACACCACTTCAGTTAATTAGTGCATGATGTAACTACTTTTATATTGGGTTTGCTATGTGGACTATATCTGGATTCAGGTATAATGAGTATAGGCCTGACGAAATAAATATTTCTGTCTCCACAATTGTGACTGTTATGGATAAAGCTAGAGATTTTTCCCGAAGTTGATCTATAAGAGACTATCTCAGGTTCACAATTTGTTCAAAATTAAGTCAAAATTCTCATTTATTTTGTTTGATATTTCTAGTTAAAATTTATTTATTAACTTACTCATTAACTTCATTAAATTTAAGTCGTTGATATATAAAAGTTTGGATTATTTTCAGTGAAATATTCATCTAGTAAGTTTCTAAAAGCCTTAGCTTACGTTTATGCTTAAAACGTAACTTAAACTTTTATTAGTATCACGAAAAATAGCTTAAGACCTATATAGATTAATATATCTATCAGTAATTAAAGGTGACACTAAATAAATGTGTCTATATAAAAAATTCATAAAATAAAAATCATTTAATATTTCTATAAAAATAAATTTACATAGAATCAAATAAAATTAGTTATAATATAGGTACACAAAATATACGTATTATTATATAAAGTAAAAGCATAAAACATAGTATTTGAAAAATGTATTTCAATTTATTTGACATAAAATAAGAGCACAAAGAATGTCGCTTGGAATAAAGAAGCACAATATTTGATTTATCAAAAGCTATTGAGAAAGTATTGTTGAAAATAATTAATGGATTTGAATCATGAAAAACGATTGGTAAGGAATAATTGGAAAAAATATAGATATTTTTCAATGTTCACTTTTTCAAGATATAGATATTCAAAGTTTATTCATCAAGCAAAGTCTTGGTTTTGAGCAGGTTCTTAAATACTTTTTCTTTGAATTTTTAGAGTAATTTTATTTTGTGTGTAAATAAAGCTGTTTAGTATTATTTCTTTTTTAAATTTTCTTGTTAGTGTAAAATAATTATTAATTTTACTATAATATTTCTTATTTTAGATGGTATTTATTGTTAAACTTTCTGATATTTTAAAGCTGCATTTTTTATTATCATTTAATTTATCAAAAATATGCTGTTTTTTTTTATTATTATTTATTTTAATATTAGCAAAATCTGTCTCTGAATTTTGTTATTGTTACTTTCTTTTTGTGTTTTTATTTATTGTAAAATATTTTGTTATTTAATTTTTATTTAAATATTTGTTTCGAAGAAGTAATTTTAATTTTTGACTCTGCTGTTCCTTCTTCTTTCTTTTGTAATTATTGCAGAATATTATAATATTTTTATTTATTTCTTTTTGCTTGATTGTTTTTTTATAAAAGCATTTTAATAATAATAAATTTAACATTATCTTTTTCTATATTTTGTGTATTGTTTTTTTTTTTATAATTTTTGGGTAAACTATTTGGTTATTTTTTGTTTTTAATTCTTATTGTTTTGATGAGGGAATTTCAAGATTTCAAGTTCTTTCTAGATTTTTGTTTATTATTTATTTTTTTAGTTTTGAAAATATTTGTTGTTTCGAAGGATTCGTTTTTGGAATTTTGAGCCTATAACCATTGAATAAATCGATTCCACAGACGTTTCCTGACTCCTCTCTAAATTCCGTCCAAAGGAAAACACTTTTGGACATGGAACTACTTCGGAAATCTCAAAACCTTTTCCATGCCAGAAATTGATTCCATATTAATTTCCTACCAATACATAGTAAACAACAAGATTTTGATACCGAAATCGTTTCTAAAACGTCTATCTCAGATATTGATTCTTTATTTATTGTTTGACTTCTGTCAAGATTACTCCTCCAACAATACCTATATTGTGAAAAACAAAATGTATCCAAGCAACCGTTTCTGGAATCTTGGAGCCTGTTCCCATCTCAGAAATCGATTCCACTTTAATTTCTTGAAATCTCTTAAAATTCCCCGTCCAACGATACCCATATTGGCAATGTTTTAAATTAAAATATCATAAAGAAAAAGAAAAAACTAAATTTGCAGACTCAAAACGTAACGTAAACTTTCACATAACTTAGGAAAAGTAGCCTACGACCTGTCCAAGATTTCAAATAACACATACTGCAAATATATTCAAAATCTGATCAACCTCCTCGATTTCTATAAGGAACAGGAACATACATACCCACACACCCACAAATAGATCTGAGCTTTAATATATAGATAGTGTATGGTGTTCAACAGTTAGGGGACCAAGTACTGATTATTGGGGGACTCCTGGTGAGACTCTTGGCAGGTATACCAATCTTAGCTGACGAGATGACCAGTATATAACGGAGAAAATCAGTTATTTTCAAAAATATCAATATTGAAGAACATCAACTGACACATTAGATAGCTGACACAATTCCTGTCATTGCCCAGGCTTTATGAAAGGATTTGGAGGAAACTATACATTCCCAATAGAAGAGTATGTAAAAATATTTTACAAGTACAAGGAATCAGAAATAGAATAAATTAAATAAAACATTTAAAAAACAAAATAAAAATTGGCTAGAGGTTAAGATAGCAATCACTTTTTTACAGACAAAGTACAACAACAAGAAAAATGCAGAATGAGCAGGATAACAGACTATCAATAATGTAAACCTTTACAAAATAAAATACAAACAAAAAAATCGAAGCATTGTATTTAAAAAAAATAATTCCTGAATATTTTCAAATTTCCAGCAAAAATAGATCCCAAAAATACTATGATTATGATGACGAATCCTACAAAACAAAATTTTAGAAGAGCGATTTCCTGTTTACTTTTAGAATCACAATCGCAATCACGAGGTGAATAACTGCAGTCTATCTGCGCTTCTAGTCTCCCCGCCATCACTAATCCACAAGTTTTGCTTTGAGGCCACCAAAAACCTTGTTAAGAATTTGTCCCAAATACAATTCAGCATAAATGAGGCCAATCAGAATTGGAGCTATAGCAACGGCGATAAGGACACCTGCCACAAAAAGGAAATTCATGTAATTATAAGTGGAAAACCGCGTAGAAATACTTACTCAAAACACGTTTTGAAAATTCAAACAAATTCATTTTGACAGGAGAAACAATTTTCCAATGCCAACTTGAAAAATTGTTGTTTAGGGAGAGAGAAAGGAGACAGCAGGGCGGTCCTCGAGATGCCACATAAATTTCACGTAAATACCATAAATATTTTCCTTTTTCCTCTTAATTAAAACGACGAAGAAGATTCCTCAGACTCAGATTCTATACCTAGAGGGCGTGTGGGTTTCCCTGCGACTAACAGGACGAAAACGATTGCGCAGGTCAATTGGAAAAACTCACTAGGATAATAAGGCTAGAAAAACAGACAGGTCAAAAGATACGCGGGGAATTCAAAATCCGTACTAAGCTGTGAAAATCTAATTATCGAACTTTTATGACACAGTACAGTTGGGATAAACCGCCAATAAATCAAATATTAGAAGATGGTTTATAATGTTCGGAAATTCAGGAAATGTAGTGGATTTCCTGCAGATTACCATAAATGAGATACGAGAGGTATACTTTTTTGAGAGTGTGTGTGAGTTACACACAGTGGAAGAAGTAAAGTCATCGCCCTTGACCACAAAATCGTGTTGTGCTATTTCTGGATTCCTCTTAAAAAACATGAATTTGGTTTTAGGGGTTAAGATCAGGGAAACGCAACGGGAAAATCTGAAAAAAAGAAGTATAAGTGGAGAACATTGAAGTGGAAATCCTTTCAAAGGAGAGAGAAACTACTGAATATTATGTTTTTGTGGATGAGAGAGATTTATTGACTATAAAAAACACCATAAACATAAAAAGTTGTTGTGATGGGGGATTTTTTGAAGGGGATTTCATGCAGTTCTCATCGGTATATCTTTTACATTTTATCTCATGTTGGGATTCATTATTCACACTGTATTAGATGTTCTGCTCTTGAGAGTAATTTGGAACTTGTTTTATCATAGGATTTAATTTATCTGATCGTTTTGTGTTTGATTTTTTGTGAATTTTTTTGAAGAAAAATACTGTTTTAAAAAAGAGAACACAGATCCGTTTATACTCAAAGTGCAATTTAGAAATGTCTTCTTTTTCTAAAGAAAAAAAATATATCTCATGACCATCACTGACTGAAAGCAAATACAACTGTAGTGATAAAAACTCAGGAAATAATATGCTTGAAAAACTTATTAAACGTAATAAATTATCTAATAATTGCCCTCGACCAATACTTGTATCTCCGATATAAAGAATGTTCAGAGAAGTCTGGATTTAACCCCAAAATTAATTTGTGGGATATAATAGTTCCAAAGATTCGTCTGAGAATATTGAGATTTTATCAGGAAATGAATCCATGAAGTTCTAATAATTTCCGAAAACCTACATATATTTCCAAATAGCAGACAGAAGGACGAATTTACGTAAATTTAGTTTTTTGCTTGAAAAATAAAGCATAATAAAATTTCAAAAATCAAATCAAATAAAAACTGAATAGACTTCAAAAACCAACAAACATTAAAAACTAATAAAAACTAAAAAATCAACAATACTCAAAAATAAAGAAAAAAAAATAATAATATTAAAACATAAAAGTAAAACTACGAAATAAAAAAACCCTCAAGTAAAAAAGAAACCAAGAAGAACCAAACAAATATTAACAATTAATAAAAAAATATTCAAAAAAAAAGATTTAATTATAAAACAAACGTAAAATCATAAAAAAAACTCCCAAGGCAAACCAATATTATATAAGAACATTTAAAAAATTAAACAACGAAGAATCAAAAAAATACCTACATTCCAAAAAAATATTAAGAACAAATTAAGAAGAAAAATATAACAACATTAAATAAAACTTTGAAATCAAAAATATAAAAGAAAAAATTAAGTTGTAAAATTTACTACAAAACTTGTAGTAGATTTTATTGTGTGGTAAATTTTAATATAAATAGTGAAAATCCCTGTTTTACGTAATAAAATTCACTACGCAAGTAGTAAATTAGTTGTAAAATTTACTATTACTCTATAAATAGATAAATTTACTATAAAAAGTATGGCAAAAATCACTACAATTTTACTACTAAGTAGTTAAAGGTTTAGTAACGAATTCAGCTTAGTAAAATGTTCTATTAATAGTAAAAATTACTGATCTGTTGATAGTAAGATTTACTACTAAGTAGT